>PVKA01027829.1:0-30103 GCA_004027165.1 Ctenomys sociabilis | reverse complement strand
AATTAGGGCTCCTAAATTTAAAGACCCAATCCAGAAATGGGCATCAAAGATAAATACATACTTCTCAGAGAATAAAATTAAAGAAGCAAATAAATATATGAAAAAATGTTCCACATCATTAGCCATCCGTGAAATACAAATTAAAACAACACTGAGGTACCATCTCACTCCAGAAAGAATGGCTATCATAAAGAAATCAACCAACAACAAATGTTGAAGAGGATGTGGGAAAAGGGAACCCTTCTCCAGTGCTGGTGGGAATGTAGACTGGTGCAACCATTATGAAAATCAGTGTGAGACTCCTTACGAAACTATGACCAGAAATCCCATTCAAGCCAGCTATCCCCCTACTGGGAATTTTTCTGGAAGAGCTGAAAATATCATATCATAGTGATATATGTGTACCTATGTTTATGGCAGCACAATTTGTGATAGCCAAATCTTGGAAACAACCAAGATGCCCATCATTTGAGGAATGGTTGAAAAAGATGTGGTATTTCTGTACTCAAGTATAAAGAATGATAAACTGCCACCATTTATATTTTAGTGAATTCCAGTTGAATATGTATTCATAAGTGAAATAAACCAGACCCACATGTGTAAATATCATGTTTCCCTAGTACAAGAACTCAAAAGAAAAAATACAAATGCATATGTATAACACAATTAAAAGGAAAGGAAGAACTTGAGGATTGGACAATGAGGAGAGGGCAAGGAGAAAAGCTGGGAAACGGGCATGGGACAAAGCCATACATTTATACATACAAGATGGGCAAGGCAATGATACTGAGAAACATCAGCTAGTTTTTGAAACTAGCAATTAATTGGTAGCATTCTCACCATGACTAACTATACATGCTAATATCTGTGAACCAAGCAACTGCACTAAGGTTAGCAATGTGTCATGCTTGGAATGCCTGTCATTCTCATCTTCAGGGTATGTACTTCTTGTCATGACATATCATTATTACCATACTGTTTCTTGGGTAAGATTTTGTTTTTTATTTCTTTTTTTTTAAATAAAGGGTTAGAAATGAAAAAAAAAAATGTCACGGCTCTGTCCTGCTGCAATGCTGTGTATGGTTGCATTTCTCTATTTCTGTGTGAAGGTGTGTGAGTGTTTATTCCTACTTTTTTAATTTATTTTTTTTCTTCATGTTCTGTGGGGACTTGAAGTTTGGCATATAAATGCTTGATGGAAGGTGCCTGTTCCATGTTATGCGTAGGATGTTTGATACTTAGACAAATGGTTGGGGTAAGCTGAACTGCATATGTTGCAGGTTAATGATGGGCTTCTTTTCTGGATGGTTGACAAACTAAGTTTGCAGATCAAAAATTGGAGAGGGGGAAGGGCTTCAGATTCAGCCAAGGTTTTCAATTTAGCCTTTCGGGATCCGTAAGGACTCAGGACATAGGAGAGCCTGTGCTGTGACATCATGTGGCTCAATTGCGTCCCAAGTTTTCTGATCAAGGAGATTGTGGGGCCATGGGGGAAAGTGGTCGATGGTGTGGAGTGTCCCTAGGGAGAGTCACGTGGAGAGGACATTCTTTCAGGCTTTTACCGAGAGCATGTTGGTCGGATGATGGCCGTAATTCATCCCCAGGGCTAACACTGACAAGGGATCTGCAGGGTGCCATACAGGGTTGCAGGATAAATCCTGAGAGTCTGTGACTGACCTTATCAGATACAAAGGTTGCATTTCTTGTTGTATATGTCTTGCTTTGTCTTGGTCTTGACCATTCAGCAGAAGAGTTTAAAGGTGAGATGTATAGAGTGGGGCCATGTTGATCTGCTGGGCTGTGAAGGGCTTAGGTTAACAACTTCTGCAGATAACCCACTGCTATTGTGTACTGCTGGACCATGTTGGATTGTTTTGCTCAATTCACGCATCTATAGTATTTAGATGCCAATGGAATACCCATCTCTGAAAGGTCTGAGTAGGAAAAGGGGATGCAAAGGAAGCACAATTTTGTATTTGTATATACAGAGTAGTTAGAATGGATATACAGCTGCTTTTGCTTGGTTCAGTGAATAGAAAGATCTGTACTAGTGTTTGTACAGGATATCCTGTCTGCTTGTGCTATGGATAACCACTAAGAAGACAGCAGTGTGCAAAGGGTTGGTTATTGAAACTGTCCTATTGATCCGTTTTGGTACTGTCTCATTGCTATTTGTTTCTCAATAAAATAAAATAAAAAGATTTGTACTAATAGTGCTTGGACAGAATATCATGTCTGCATCTTATACTATGAATAACCACTACAAAGACAACAGTATGCACTGTATTAATTATTGAAACTGTTCTACTAATTGATTTTGAAACTGTCTCATTGCTATTTGTTTCTCAATAAAATTAATAAAAAATATAAATACATACATACATAAATAAAAAGGCTATCTTTCCTCCAGTGTATATTTTGGGTTCCTTTGTTGAAAATCAAATAAGATGAGTGTGTTTGGGCTTCTTTTTGTATCATTTGTTCTGTTCCACTGAAGCTCATGTCTGTCTTTGTGCCAATACCCTGTTTTGTAAATTACTATAGCTGAATAATAGAACTTCAAGTCCAGAATTTTAATGCTTCTTGCTTTACTCTTGTTGCTTTTACTGTGCATTGGATCCAGGGTTTTCTGTGTGGGAAAGACTCCAACTATAAATACAACTTTCACTTCTCCTCCTCGTCCTCCTCATCCTCCTTGTCCTCGTCTTCCTCCTCCTCCTCTTCCTCCTCCTCCTCCTTCTTCTTCTTGTTCTTCTTCTTCTGCCTCCTAATTGTTTTTATTTCTGAAGATAACAAAAATAGTATAACACAATTTCTGTGTTAGAAACAACACAGAATTTCACTAAACAAATTTATAGTAATTCAACAATGGTTGTTCTGTCACATATTGCTGTCTTCAAATTAGTGGCTCAGAGTAGCTTATATTTTTGTATTCTTTCCATCTTTTTAAAGGTGTCCTGATGGTTTGTGTCTTTCAAGGAATATCCACTTTGTTGGAGTTATAAAATGTATGGGCATATATTTGTTCATGGTATTCTCTTTCTGTGTTTTTCATTTCAGCTACATCTTTAATGTTTCTTTGTTTTCTATCTCTATTGTTAGTAATCTGTTTCTAGTCTCTGCTTTTGTTGATTGGTCTAGCTAAGTGTTTAATCAATTTAGCAATTTTTTCCCAAATAATTAGATTGTGAGTTCATTGTTTCTCTCTACTGCTAGCCTTGCTTGTAATTTCATCGACTTCTGTTCTATTCTTTATAGGCTTCCACTTAACTTTGGGCTTAATTTGCTCTTCTGCTTTTTCTTTCTTAATGTGAAAATCAAAACTTTTCATTTTTTCATAATATAAAGATGTTACACTATATATTACTTTAATTGTATCCCACAATATTGTATTTAATGAGCTGCATATTTATAGCTCAGGAGTTATTTTGAATTGCATCATTTAATTTTCAAATATTTAGGTATTTTCCTAATAACTTTCTAATATCTGTTTATGCTACAATTACATTGTAGTTAGGGCTCATTCTCTATATGATTGAAATCCTTTTACATTTGAGGCTTGTTTTGAGGTTGAGACTTTCTGGGATAAATCTTGGGAAAATCTTAACCTTGGAGGTGCTTTAACATTATTTCTTAGCTGTGACACATCTAGAGTCTCTATTAAGTGGCCCCTAAATGACCTTAAAGACTCATTACTTTTCTGACCAAAGCTCAGACATTTTCCCACTCTAACTGATGTCTGTGAATTTTTCTGACTGCGTTTACCCAGCTTCTCTTGTGGGATTTCCTCCACCGCTTATGCAACCTCATGCTTTTGGAAAGATGGATGCTTGCATATTTGAGCTATCCTCTGTTTTATTTCCCCTTTTGAAAGTGCTCTTCATCACCTCCAGATACATGAGCCTCCCCAGTGGTCTTTGGTCTCCTCCACTGGGGTCTGTGTGTTTTCCCACACTATATGGCTTCTGCAAGGAGAAAGCTATTACTCAGTATGCACCTGTCCTTTGGTCAAGAATCTCAAACCTATACAATTTTTATTTTGTTTCAATAGATTCACATGCACAATAAATCTTTCACTCTGGTTAGGAATGAGGAGAAGTCTGATCTTTGCTGTCACACGAATCCAGAAGAGCACATGAGTTTATTTCTACCATAAACAGAATGTGTTCAAGCAGCCGAGAACTAATGCAGGATATCCTTAGTTTTCTCAGAAAAAGGTGATTGACATTTTCTTACATTCCTTAGAATGTGGCTTTTACTCTCATGTTCACAATAGCACCAAACCTCAGGACACTGCAGGAAGAAAGTCGGAGGTAGGGTTCATCAAAGTTTTTCATAGGTATTAGGAAAAGCTTTATAAGAGCTGTGGACCAGAAATACAATATAAATTGTACTTGATGTTTATGCATTTATGTACCCTAACATCTCATTGTTACAAACATTTGAAAGAAATTATTTCTTAAAATATCTTTTTTTTTCTAGATGGAATTTTCACTGTATTCTGCCTCTTGAAAGGATAATGATGTCTCCCAGCTATCATCAAGAAATTCGAATTCATTTTTTTTTGGTGGAACTGGGGATTGAACTCAAGCCCTTGCGCTAGCCAGGGAGGTGCTTATTCCATTGAGCTATCTCCCCAGCCCTCAGATTAACATTTTGAAGAGAATTTAATATAATTAGCCAAGAAATATTATATTAATGAAAGTAGATGTTCCTTAGAGTTTTGGTTTTGTCTTGTGATTTTGTTTTTGTTTTTCAGAGTCTCCCTATGTAGTTTAGGCTGGTCCTGAACCCTTGAGAATCTCCCTGCCTCAGTTTCCTGGGCACTGGGATTACAAGTGTGTGCCAGCAAGCCCACCATAGCTTCATTTTTAAATAGGGCCCAACAGATTTTCCTTTTACTTCTGTCTTCTGTTTTCATTTGTCTTTAGTATCTCTGATTTCTCTTCTCACCATTTCTTATTTGTCTTCCTTCCCTTGTTACATCTCACCCTGATTTCTTTTTTCTGTCTTCCACCCTCTTTCTTTTACCTAATCTCTGTTTTTTAATGAATAAACAACCCATAAGTAGTAACAGTTTAAATAAGTAATATTTTTCAAATAGTAGCTGTAACAGCATTTTAAAAAATTGAATATGTTTTAGCCTTCATGCTCATTTAGAGTTTTAAATGACAGACAAAATTGCATGTATTTAGTGTGTGCAACATATTTTAAAGAATATATACACACCATGGAGGGATTAGATCTGGGTAATTAATATGCCTCATCTCCCATGGACATCATTTTGTAGTAAGAATGTTTATCATGCAATCTCTCAGCACCTTCTGAAGAACACAATATATTGTTAATAACTGCATTTATCACGTTGTACAAATAAGCCTTAATTTTGGTTTTAGGTCTAACAAAAATAGGAAGACCTTTAAACATATGATCTCTAGAATATAGTTTAAGGGCCAGCCAGATGGCTCAGCAGACTAAAGTGCCTGCTTAGGAAGAGCACAGAAGCTGGGGTTGGATCCCCAGCCTGCCAAGCTGGCTGCATCCCCGGGGTGTGCTAAGCCATCCATTGAGACTGGGCGTAGTGGCATGTGCCTGTAATTGGAGCGCTTGGGAGGCTGAAAACAGGAGAATCACTATGAGTCTGATCTATGTAGTGAGACCCTATGGATATAAAAATACATATATATTATAATCTAAAATTTCCTTTGCCAAATATTTCTTGTCTTACGAGTATTAGTTATATTCTGAAGAATATAGTTACTATGGGAACTATTATTATAATTGGATCTTGATCTGTGTAATGTCAAAATTAAAAGCAGATGACAGTATCCTTGATGAACCTCTTCAGAGGAAAATCACATATGAAAAACACAGTTGTGTGTTCCTTATGGCACAAGTTTGTAATACCAGCATTCTGGGGGCTTCAGGCAAGAGGATCACAAGTTCAAGCCCAGTTTGGGCAACTTACCTAGATCTTGCCTCAAAGTAAAAAATAAAATAAAATAAAATTTGAGATTCATTTTTGTGCAGAGGCTCTACATTCAATTCTTGGGGTTTAAAAAAGAAAAGAAAATATGAAAATGTCCCTAGGGGATTAATGATTTTATACTACAAGTTCTATTTTGTAGCTTGAGTTTCCTAAATATAATTTAATCATTATTTTCTTGTCAAAATAAGAGAATAGATTTTCTTCATGGTAGCACTTAATGATTCAAAATAAAAGTAAAAATGTCAGGGGCCAAAAATTAGCAGAGAGAGGGCAGCTGCAGTAGTTTTCATGGAACTGTGTGTGTTTTATCCCTGAGTATGACTGTCTCATAGAAGCGTTCAGTCACAGGCAAACTGTAACAGCTCATCACTCTAACTAGAATAAAAGAGAGACTTAGCAAGCTGAAAATTAATGCAATGTATGAAATCTGCATTGCTTCACTGTGGGCTATATTTTGTGGTGAATGTCTTCTGGCTTCTATTTCACTGAATGGTCACTGCTGCCCTAAGTTATAGGCATCTCTATTCTGCTGTGTAATACTGGTTCTTAAGAATTATTAAAGCTGTGTTATAATGCCCAAGTTGTGGAGTGTTAAGAATAAGCATGTCTTTATATGTGGAACTTGGTTTAAAGAAATGTGTCTGGTTGTCAAGTTGACAAGGGGTGGACTGTACTGGGTGATAACACCGTGTCAACTTGAGAAGTTTAGAAGTTTAATTAAGTGACTCAGTGGGGAGCCAGGGTTCTTACTCTGTGAACACCCTCATCCTGTGCAAGAGTAAGACATGGACACTGCATGAGTTCTACACTCCCTCCCCAGGGTAGCCTGCTCATAATACAAGGAAAAGAGAGAGGCAGCCGCTGCTCCGCCTCCCTTTGCTTTTTACTGTTTTCTGTTTTATGATTGGCTGCCCTCTGCCATGTGCCACTACAACTTCCAGCCAGCCAACTATGGAACAAAACTTTCAAAAACTGAGCTAAATATACCTTTTCTTCCTTAATTCTGGATGTTGGGTATTTTGCCCCAGCAAAGAAAGAAAGGTAACTGATGCACCAAAATGGCTAGTCACTCTAATTAGAATAAAATAGAGACTTGGCAAGCTGAAAATTAATGTAAAGTATGAAACCTGCATTGCTTCACTGTGGGGTACATTTTGTGTTGAGTGTTTTACAGCTTTTATTACATTTAACAATCACTGCTGCCCTAAGCTATAGGTGTCTCTATTCTGCTATGTGGTGGTGATTCTTAGGATTCCAGTGTTGCTCAGATGGGAGGAGCCTGAGAAAGGGTGAATCCCCACACCCTGGGGTCACCTGATACTCTTAATCCTGGGGATCCCTAAACTCTCATATTGTAAACCTAATGATGCTCCCTTCAGTGCTTTGTAAAAGCCCTTTCAAAACACAAGAAAGGAAGGTGAAGACAGAGTGAGACAATAAACTACAGAAAATAGGAGAGAGCTAGAAAGAGAGAGGTGAAATGGATGGAATTAGGCAATGAATTGTGAGAATTTGGACACGTGCCTGAAATTCTCACTCACCTCCCCCAAGTGAAGGAGGTTACTGTTTTCCTTCCAGCTACATTGAGTTGTTTTTTCCCTTTCCTCTCCATAATAATTATTTCCTGACCAAGACAGTAACTTAGGGGAGGGCATGATACAGTTTTACTTCCCAAATCTCTTTTAAGGCTCATGGGTAGAATTTAAAGGTATGGGCAGTACTCAGGCTTATATGCAACTGTACATATTCAATATTTCAATCCAGTTTTATACACAAAAATCACAACCAAATGTCTGAAGAGTTTTAGGGTGAATGTGGTTAATATCTGAGGTAAGCACAAGAAAGAGCCATGGCTTTCAGCACCCTACCTAGCCTCTTTTCTAGCTGGAGCCAAGCAGGTGAGGTTCTTGTCTTTTATCTTCCTTTCTGTCTGAGTGGAGTTTTGGCAGACGCAACTCCAGTGTGTTTGTTTCTGAAATTTGTTGTCTTGCCTGAGTAAGCATTAAACAGAAGGAAACCTCTATCTCAAGGTGAAAAATTACTTTTAAATTTTGCACTTAGGAGGCCGTGTCTTGGTGCCTTTGCTGGAGAACTGTATGAAATCTAACCTCTGGGTCTCCGAGCGCAGCCAAGACAGCTCTAGGTTGGGCCTGTCTGCTCTGCAGACAGACATCTCTGCTTCCTCTCTCCAACTTCTCTTGTTTTTGTCTGTTTCCTTTTTTTTCCCTTGAAGGTCTAAATGACTTTGAAAGCGTTTGGATAAACAGATCTCCACCCCGATGCCAATTTGCACAGCGCTTTCCTATTGATTTAGCTTGTAATTTATTTCTTTATTTCTGACACATTTCACTTACATTCCCAGGTAAGGGTGAAGTACTGAAGCCAGAAAGCTATAATTAAATAATCGGATGGCTGTCAGGCCGGAGAGACTGTGAAGTACCATTTGCTTACATTTCCCTGCGTGGGTCATCTCTAGGAAGACAGAGATGAGAGTGGGAGTGATGAGAAAGCACAGTGCATAGACATATGGGTAGGCTTTTTGTTCCTACACAATAAAGTCGATATTCATACTGAATTATGGTAGCACTTTCAAAGTGCCATGAGATGGCATCTGATTCCACCTTGCTGGCCTAATTCTCCCAGCTGGGAGGTGGGGAGGAACAGGCTGAAGAGGTTATCCATAGCAAAGTCTTTAATAAGAGGAGGGACGCATGAAATGCATACGGTGCAATATTTTTCTTCCCCGCTCAATGTATATTAAGTCGATAGCCAGCTGAAACCCAATGTTTGGTGCATTTTTTCAATTTAGTTAGTGTCGAAGTCTCAGAAAATGCTGATCCCATCAACCTTCCTCCCCTCTCCCCATATGGATTTCAATGACTAGAGAAAGAGGAATTCCATTAGCTGGTGAGGGGGCTTTAAACAAACTGTGGCTTCCCCTTTTCTCCATTCTCTGTCAGCCTGATTTCAGAATAGGTGGATGGGAATTATGGCGTGTGTAAGGTCGTCCTCTCAAGAAGTGCTGGGAGACGATGCTGAGTTGCTGCCGAAGCAGTGGGTGGGATAATTGGTGGAGGTGGTTATTTATGAAACCAGTGGGTCATGTTATAAAGAAAAAAGGAAAGAAGTCAAAAACAACAACAGAGCAACTACAAGAGTATATGACCCAACAGGCCCAGACAATGCCAACCCAAGGGTCAGCAAACTTTGCCAGTAAATGTTTTGTGTTTTGTGGGGGTCCCCAACACAGCTGCTGGTAGCATCTTTCTTGTTTTTGTTGATTTTGCCATTGCTGTTTCACAGTACTTTTAACACAATTTTCAAAATACCTTAGTTCAATGCCATGCAAAGAAAGGCTGCAACTGTCTTGTAAAGGGTGTGTGGTTGGACTGGAGCCTCAGTTTTAGTTACATTGATGTGAAAGTGTGGAAAAAGCCATTGTATGCTGTTGAGAAACTTGGTTCGAGCTGAGTTCCGAGCTCAAACTCAGTTCTGACAGGTGCTGATAGGATCGGCGTGGACTCTAATTCTCCAAGCTATAATTTTCTCATCTGGAATATGTGAATAAACACCTAGTAGTAGCACACAGGCTATTCATTTTTGAAGACAGTTGTCCTTTTTCAGTTTTATTTCAAGGTTGTAACCCTAATCCTTCTAATAATGGCTACTTCTTAGTAATCAACAAATTTTTGGTGAATAAAATTAATGCTAATAAAACATTTCTTGTGAGAGAAACTTAAAATACTACTACCTATAATTTCGGAAAATACAGCCATGTGAAACTAGACATAAAATATAGGCATTATTCAACCTAGCACAGAAGTAAGAAAATATGGAAATAATGTCCTAAGCTCACAACCATAGCCTGAGGAAGATTAAATGGGACTCTGGAAGATGTTTGTATGTTATGAGTCCATCCTGGGTCTTCAGATTGCTGTGGGTGCATCACATTTTACAAATGCCTGCACAACATATAAAAAGATGAAAAAGAAAATAGAGAAATGTGGTAAGGGTGGCAGGGAGTGGCAGGAGTGGCATCAGTGCTGTGTGTGACCATCAAGGCAGGAATGGCAGAAGGACTGGCTGCTTCCTGGATACCACTGTAGGAAGTCACATACCTCTCCCAAAGATGTTGGCAACAATCTGTATAGCAAACGGGGAAGGCATCACCGTATAATAAGTTTTGAAGGACTCTACCTGATGCTAATGACATAAGAAAGTTATTACTAGTAAACAATTTTGCTTGAAGAAGAAAGAGGATAGAATGTAATTCTCATAATTTTTTTTCAGTGCTGGAAATTGAACGGAAGGCTTTTGCACCGAGTGACAGTTTTTGTTTGTTTGTTTATATTAAGACGTAAGTAAGTCTTAACAAATCCTTCATTGCTCACGGTGAGATCAAATTTACAGTCCTACTGCCTCAAAATCCTACAGTACTGGTATTACAGTGGTGTACCACAATGAATCAGCTAAAAGTTTAAATTTTTATGCTTATGGAGATAAAGCAAATTCAGGAATATTGTTGATTATAGAAATTAAGTAGTTATAATGAATGTGCTGTATAAATTTGTTGAATTTTTCTTAATTAAATGTTAATAACAGTAAAACAAGGAGATTATGGAATCACAGAAAAGTGATCATGATGTAGAGTGTGCCTAAGGAGAGTCACATGGAGAGAAAACATTCTCTCAGGCTATCACAGAGAGCAAATTGGTCAAGCAATGGCCATGACTCATCCACATGGCTGACACTGACAAAGGATCTACAAAGTGTGGTACAGGGTTACAGGATAAATCCTGGGGAGATTTGACTGACCTTCTCAGATACAAAAGATACATTTCTTGTTATATAGGTCTTGCTTTATTTCGGTCTTAACCATCTTGCAGAAAAGTATAAAAAGAAGGAATAAATGGTAAAACCATATTAATGTGTTGAGCTGTAAAGGGCTTAAGTCAACAACTTCTGACAATGCCAGTCCCTATGGATGACCCACTACCATTATGGACTGCTGGACTATATTGGATTATTTGGCTGAATTCATGCACTTGCAATATTTAAATGGCAAGGGAATACCCATCTCTGACAAAACTAAACAAAAAAGGGGATACAAATGAAGCACCATTTTGCATCTGTATATACAGCATAGTTAGTATAGATATACAGCTATTTTCTCTTAATTCAATGAGAAGTAAGATTTGTACTACCAGTGTTTGGACAAGATATCATGTCTGCATCTTGTACTATGAATAACCACTATGAAGAAAACAATATTCAATGTATTAATTATTGAAACTGTCCTACAAATTGGCTTTGAAACTGTGTCATTGCTATTTGTTTCCCAATAAAAGTAATTAAAAAGAAGAAACAAATTCATCATCACACTCTACTCTTACTCACACATGCTGTTGTATGTAGCTTTAGTTTCCACACTCACAAAAGGGGAAGAGTGATGCCTCTGTGGCCTTAGCACTGCAGGGTCCTGGCTTTCGACAGCCACCTTCTGGAACTTATAGAGAAAGTTGCCCTGCAAATGCTGTGTGTAAAGCTCGATTCAGCCACATCTTCATTAACTAGTTCTTCTTTGAGTAGAGAATGTGCACGGCTACTGTTGCATAAGGATTTGTAGTGAAAAGAAATTGTCTTTCTGCCATGTGTTGCTTTAAAGGTGATTACATTCCCCCAAACCAGAGCAGAATTAACATCCCTTGCATCTACAGTGATGTCCCTCTTCATTTGTGATACTAAAAACTTGTGACACTTGCCCTGTATATTTCAGGATTTGTGATAATGCTGTCAGTCTTCCTAAAATAATCAAGTAGTTTTTTTTCCTTTGTGATCCTCCTTATGACAATTCTGCTTTGATTTCCACCTTCATCTTTATTCTCTTATTTTTCTATGTCCTCTATGTTTATTTTGCATGTCATTTGCCAGTCTTAAGTTCGATTTAGAGACGTGTGTGTGTGTGTGTGTGTGTGCATGCGCGTGTGTCAGAGAGAGAGAAAGAGAGAGAGAGAGATTGCATGTACATCATTCAAAGAAATGTATTTATCTCAGGTATCTCTTTTAGAGACATCCTTCAAATTTGATATTTACTATTTTACCTGTAACTTTTCTGTAAGTATTTTTAAAGTGGTTTTTTTTTGTTATGGCTCAACAAGATTTTTAAAATTTCTTGATCTGTACTTATTTCAGTTAATTTAGGCAGCAGTTTTCTAATTTAACTAAATTTAGGTCCAAAATTATTTGATTCTTACAACAGTGACTATTTGAAATTTGGTGATGTTTGTTTTGTGATGGGTACATAGTTTTTCTTTTTTCATTTGAGATATTTTTAGGTGTCAGAAGAAAATATATACTCTCCATTTGGTTGCATATCTTCATTAATTCTAAAACCTTAATAAGAAAAATGGAGGTTAAGACACTTTTTCAGTCTTTCATCTAAAAAAATAATGGCAACCTTCGTGTATTGGTGTGCATGAATGCTATGCACCAAAATACAACATATTGTTGAGAGAAATGGCTCCAAACACAGAGATGGGTGAAAAATACATGTCCAATAAATGCTTGTCCTGCCTCTTTTTCCTATGTTGCTTTGATAGAATCACTACTGCATGACCTTCTCTTTCAGAAGATCATTGCTTTGAGGTCAGAAATATTGGAATCCTGTATCACTGCATCAACATACATCAGAAACTCAGCCAGTGTTTCAGGAACTAAAGGATGGCAAAAGACATATTCATTGTTTCCTGATGAGGAAAACTTGATTTATCAAGAAAGAGTGTTGAAGGCTTCAGCGGACATTCTAAGTGGTAAAGCGATATGTATTAGAGCGACACCATAAACCCTTCTTGCTGAATTTTTTTATACATAGAAAGCAATAACCCACCTCTAGGTTCTACTGGTGAAAGAACTTCCTGGAAATGTGGGGGAAGGGAAGGGAAGGCTGGGGGATAAAACAGCCCTTGGAATCCCATCTTAGTTGTGCCTATATTTGTTTTTTTTTTTCTTCCTGTTGGGAGCAAGGAAGCATTCTAGGTCTCTGCAGAATAGAATTAAGTATTTCCCATTCACTGGTACTTAAACTTCCTAACTTAATCATCAAACAAAATCCGATTGAGATTAGAGTTCTCTGAGTACTGAAAACCTCATCGCTCCCATAAGCTTTTTATTTACGTTATCATGATAGAGGATAAAACCAGTCACTGAACCTTATTTGTCCACATACAAAGGTCAGCATAATTTTAACACCCCCACACACTCCTATCAGGTAATCTGCCTGTGGATACAATAGGTGTGAAAAAAAATTAATAGTTGTCTCTACTTTTTTAATAACTCAGATATATACTGCTGAAGAGCTGTCTCTTGGCTGTGCTGTGAAGGATGGCCCTTGCTGTGGTGGGCGAGCAGCTTCTGAAGCTGAAGATGCTCTTCTCAAGAGCAGAGCCAATACAACAAGGAATGTAGGACAGCTTTCAGTTGGCTAAGTGTTTCTTTTTACTAGCTGTTTTTGATTGGTAGATGCGCAGGGACCTTCTTGTCTCTTCTCTCTACTTAAAAACAAAAAACAAAAAAAATTGCCCTCACATGCTTCTCAACTGGAAGAGAACTGAGAGATCTTTAAGCTTAGACTATCTGAACTGTGTTTGCCCACTGACATTTCTCAGTGATTGTATGCACTTTTAAAAAACAAAAGCTTCATTCCCAGGGAGAACCATAGAAATACTATGTTTTTATTCCAGCTCAAACCTCATTTTTAATATGTTTCAACAACCAACACAGGAAGATTCTTTTCTCAAGGATGTTTATTTCATCCTGGGTAAGGCCAGAATAGAGGCTGACCACTCAAGGAAGTCCATTTTGTGCTTAAAGCACAAATTCTCCTCTCAGTGTCCCACTTTGGTGGTGCATGCAATAAATAATGAATTTAAAATTTCTAAAGATAAAAGCTACAATAAAAGCCATTGCTGCTTACTTTGATTCCCACTCCCTGTGATTTGTGGATTTGTTTTTAAGTGTTTAGAAGAAGGAAAAAAAAAGGAGAGCAACAAAGTTGGTTTGACATGGATTTGTTCAGTATGGGAAAAGCCTGCCAAGTGAGAAAAAGCAGTTAGATGAAGCAAAGTTCAAAAGGAAAGAGCAAGAAGCTAAAACCGATATAGGAACTGAAATTATTTTCACATTTTGTTGTAAACCATAAGGTAAATAAATGACATTGATTAAGTAAACAGAAAAAAATAATAATGTAGGACGAAGCTGTGTGGCAGAATGCACTCTTCTGTGTTGAGCTCGTATGGTAGAGAGTGAGACAGAGTAGGCAGAGTAAAAGGGTCGAATTCAGCCAGAAAAAGGGTGTGAAATCCTTCAGCACTTTGACTCTGCTACGCAGCATTCAGAAAGGCAGCAAGGACACAGGTAAGGGAATCCACTTCTATGGCATGCCCTGACTCAGGATATGCAAGTGCTTCTTAAATGCTAATTTGATAGTAGTGAAGTTTAGTTGCCAAGACATTTAGCAGGTATACATTCTAATACTAAAAGGGAAAATTAAAACATGGGAAAATATTTTAATGAAGAATGATCCCCTTTGCATAAAAATGCTTTAGTGAGTATCTCCCTGGCCATTTTACCTACCTTTTGCGTTTCCCACAAGCAGCTTCCTGATGGGAACCAACCACAGTGAATAAAAGCCTCTACCCTAGCAAATGCCTACAGATGTAACTATTTAACTGTCAACTTTTGAGGGGCATATTGGCTATAATTCACATATATTATGTGAACTACAGACATAGGATAGTGGAGTATATTGGCTTTGTAATCAGAAAATAGGGCCAGGGAGATAGCTCAGTAGAATAAGCACTTCCCTGCAAGTGCAATGGTCTGAGTTCAATCCCCGGTTCAAAAAAAAAAAGGCTCAGTAGACTAAATGCTTCCATGTAATCAGATAATAAGGCTCAATTTCAGGTAAGGGTTTAATTTTCCTCATCTGTAAGATAGAATCAATATGAGTATCTTTGAAGAGTTGCTTGAACTGATATACTTTTAAACTCCATCGAAAAGTGGAGACCCAAAACTGGTGGTGTTAAGATTGTTAGTAATTTTCAGAGGAAACTATGTGACAAAAATATCACATGGTCATAGAAATAATTTACTGTCAAGGTTTTGTACTATTTATCAACTCCATTTTATTAATATGACTACAGATATAAACATACATGTCAGTTTCCTCCACTGGTGTGGTATCCCCTTGAGCTACTGGCTCAGCCTCTCAGAATAGTCTTCAGTGAAGTGAGGAGAGGTGTTTTTTACTCTCCTTTTTGGTTTCCAGATGAGGGGCAATAAAGAAGAACCTAGGGTATGTGATGGTCTTGCTGATTTTGACGGATGTCTCTGTGAAGAAACGATTTGGCTGTGAAGTAGCTAGATCTCTAAAGGCAAGGAGGTGACAAAAGTCTTGAAGATGAAATTACTGTGAGCAATCTCTACTCAGTAGAGCATCTCTTTTTGATGGGCAGAAACTCACTGAGTCATGGTCTTGGGCATAGGAACTTCTTCAGTGGAGAGAAGGAGCTGATAACTCAGAGACAATGTGCAAGAGTTAAGGTGAATTCTCAGCTTTATTGGCTTGGGAGCCTCCTGAAGGATGAAAGATGAGTAAAGCACATGTTGGGTATATCTAGGTATTCATGGAGGTACAACCACGTTCCATGGCCCCTTCTTCTCAACATTGCTCCCTTGCTGTCCTGCCCAGCTGCTGTGAACCAAGCAACTCTGCTCCATTATGCCCTTCTGCCATCATTTTTCTACTTTGGATCCTGGTGACATAGACTGAAACTTCTGAAAGCATCAGCTAAATCAATAATTTTCTTCCTTAACTTATAGATATTGGGTATTTAGTCCCAGCAATGGAAAATCTAATACAGAATGTACTTTCACTGTAAGAATTTATACAGTAGGTTTATATTCTTCAGAACAGATACAACGGAAAAAAGTTTGAAGTGATGAAGTGAACTGTTAAATCTCTGCCTCTTCCAATGCCAAGATCCTAAGATTTCTGAACACTGGCAACTCCTTCAGAATAAGTCCATGGAGTTCATGAGTGATACACTACAAAATGTTCACAAATTCATGTTTGTGTCTCTCCCAATAAGTGTTAATGCTTCTCTCAGGCCCATAACGCTGACAATAATAGCACTGGTGATGGTCTTTCTTGTGTGGACTCTTCTCAAGTGAAAAAGCAAACCCTGCATCCTATGTCAAGTGGTCAAGTACAGCGACAAAGTGAAAGAGACTAAGCTATAAGGGCTCACTCACTTGCTACATACTTTTACCCTCTCACTGTCCAGATTCTTTAAATTCTAACAGATGAGTGAAAAAAGCTACAAAGATAACTCAGGGGAACTTAGAGGTCTCAAAGGAGTTGGAGGGGGGTATTGTAAAACCTCTGAATGTCAAAATGCCTCTGACTTTCCATGAAGATGAATTTAATCAGATTTATTCCTTACAGTATTTCCAGTACCCCACAAGACTCCAAGAACTACACAAACTTTGACAAGGAAAAACAGTCTATTTTCAAAGCTCTTCATTATAGCATTATATAAAGTATGAAAATACTGAGAGCAAATAATCCAAGTGTTCACTGCTAAAAAAATTACTTGGGTTATCCATGTAAATATATACTGAAGCTTTGAACACACATGAAAAGAAATGAGAAAGCTCTCCATGTACTTGTAGGTACTTGTCTCCAGAATACAGTGTAAACTAAAAAAGGTAAGATAGAAGTGGGTTCCATGTTCTTCTCGTTGCAAACCAAGAATTGAATAAAACATGTAAAAGCAGTGGCAAAGTTTATTTGAAAAACTAGAAGTGAAGAATAAAAGAAACTAGTTCTGCAGAGTGATCTTAGGCTGAGGAAAAGAGGAAAAGCAAGAGAAAAATATATCCTGGAGAAAGCATCTCAAACAATCATGAGGAAAGTCATGCTAGCAAGCTCTCCTTGGCATCATGCTCCTGAGCAGCGGGGATCGGATCACACAGTTCAGGATGAAGTCAGGTCCAGGCCATCCTGCTGAAAACCTGATCAGGGAGAAGCCCACAGTCCAGGCTTTGGGAACTGTGTTGCACATGTGTTAAGGTCTTTTTTATTTTTTTTAATTTATTTTTTATTTTACTGAAGTACAAATATCAATCAGACAGTTTCAAGACACCTTAACAAGACAGATTCGTTAAATTAATACATTGCAAACTGTTTTCATAATGTTTTGGTATTGTACAAGGTGCATACATGATATTAAAATGAAGTATACATCACGGGGCCATAATATTAA
The DNA here is from genome assembly GCA_004027165.1 of Ctenomys sociabilis. Classification (NCBI taxonomy): domain Eukaryota; kingdom Metazoa; phylum Chordata; class Mammalia; order Rodentia; family Ctenomyidae; genus Ctenomys; species Ctenomys sociabilis. The sequence goes on along the minus strand of PVKA01027829.1, from coordinate 12,790 downwards.
GCTGAGCTGTAAATGGCTATGGTCGACAACTTCTTTGAATAACTCACTATTGTTGTGGAATGCTGGACTGTGATGGATTGTGGTGTTGAGTTCAAGCACCTAAGTTAGTTGAATGACAGTGGAGTGATAAGGTCTTGTAATTAGCAGGTCACACTTGCTGAAGACCAATCGCATGCAGCTCAAAGCAGGAATGACTGATATTAATGAATTGACAAAATAAATTGAGAGTCAAGCCTCGGCCTAAGTGGCTGTGGCAAGGCCCACAGATGGTGTAGGGGTGAATTTAATCCCCAGGCCAAAGGCCAGGACCAAAACTAGTAAATGGTTTATGAAGCCCTGGTACCATAAAGCAAACCAAGCACTATAGCTGATGACCTCGATGGGTACAAATTCCTTCTAGCTTAGTAGTCTAGTTAGCAGATAATTGGACTGCCAGTTAACCATGATATATCCCTGGGTGCTTATCTAAAAATGCTTTGTACCTTACTCCTTGAACTCTGCCTCACCAGCAGCTCACTCATGACTTCCTGGATTCCCCTGTCAAACTGTACACCTCATAAAGGCCAGGCTTTGGCCTTAGTCTTTTTCCCCCCATAATTTTATTGAAGACAAATAGCGATGAGAAAGTTTCAAATCAAATTAGCAGAACAGATTCAATAATCAATACATTGCATATTGTTTTTGCATTGTTTTTTTGTTGTACAAGGTATATACATAATATTCTATTTATAAACACTATTAGAGCAGATGCCTCTGTTCAATGAATTAATAGAATTTAGCTGTATACCTATCTTTTTTTAAAGCTGAATTATAGTACAGTTTCAATAATTAATACTTTTTACATTGTTGTCTTCCTAGTGGTTATCCATAGTACAAGAAGCAGACAGAATATCCTGCTAAACACTATTAGTGCAAATCTTTCTTCTCATAGAATTACATGAAGGTACTGCATATTTATCCTAAATATATTGTTCATACAAACACAGAATGGTCCTTCCTTTGTATCCCTTTTTTTGTTTAGTCCTGTCAGAGATGGGTATTCAGTTATTATAGGTGCTTGAATTCAGCAAAATAATCCATTATAGTCCAGCAGTCTTCAATAGTAGTAGGTCGTCCAAAGAAAGTGTTGACTAGAGCCTTTTACAGCACAGCATATTATTATGGTTTTATTTTATATATCTGGTTTTTATATTTCTGCTGGATGGTTAAGACTAAGATAAAGCAAGCCCTATATAACAAAAAATGTAACTTTTGTATCTGATGAGGTCAGTCAAGTCCCTTCAGGGTTTATCCTGCAGCCCCGCACCTCATTTTGTAGATACTTTGTCAGTGTCAGCCATGTGGATGAGTCGTGGCCATTGTTTGACCAGTTCGCTCTCTGTGAAAACCTGAGAGAAACTTTTCTCCCCATGTGACTCTCCATAGACACACTACACATCATTGATCACATTGCTCTGTGGCTCAATAATCTCCTTGATCAGAAAATTTGAGGCACAACTGAGTTCCATGATGTTACAGCACAGGTTCTCCTATGTCCTGAGTCTTCAGTAACCTTAAACAGTTAGGGCCAAAAAGCTGGCTGACCTTGCAGAACTTCCATTTCTCCAACTTTTGATCTGCAAACTTAGGTTGTTACCTATCATAAGATAAGCTGATTATTATCCTGCAATATATACAGTTCAGTTTACCCTTACTATCTATCCAAATTCTTTTTAGTTGTTGTTCTACCTTTCTATTTGTTTTTGTTCTTTTGATTTCTTATACTAGGGAGACTATATATTTGCACATTTGTGTCTGGTTTATTTCACTTATGAATATACATTCAAGTGACATCCACTTAAATATAAATGCTTGCAGTACATCATTCTTTATAGCTGAGTAATACTCAATTGTATAAAAATACCACATCTTTTTCAACCATTCCTCATGTGACAGGCATCTTTCTTGTTTCCAAGATTTCACTATCACAAATTGTGCTACTATAAAATGGGTACACATATGTCACTATGATATGTTGTTTTCAGTTCCTCTTGGAAAATTCCCAGTAGGGGGATAACCAGACTGAATGGGATTTCCAGTCCTATATTTGTGAGTAGTCTCCACACTGAGCTCCACAATGGTTGTACCAGTCTACATTTCCACCAGCAGTGGAGAAGTGTTCTCTTTTCCGACATCGTCTCCAGCATTTGTTGTTGGTTGATTTCTTTATGATAGCCATTCTTTCTGGAGTGAGATGGTATCTCAGTGTTGTTTTAACTTGCATTTCACAAATGGCTAGCGATGTGGAGCATTTTTTCACATATTTATTCATTTCTTCAATTTTATTGTCTGAGAAGTGTGTGTTCACCTCAGATGCCCGTTTCTGGACTGGACCTTTAAATTTGAGGATCCTAGTATATCTTAGTTATTTATAAATTCTAGGCAGCAGACTTTTGTCTGAGTGCATATTAGTTAAGATTTTTTTGAAATTTGTGGGTTACCTTTTCACTTTGTCGACAGTTTTTTTTTAACGTGCAAAAAACGTCTCAAAAGGAGTTGATCCCAGTTGTTAATTCTTTCAAGTGTTTCCCATGCAAATATGTGTTTGTTCATGAACTCTTTACTTACCCCTATGTCTTCAAGAGTTCCTCCTACTTTCTCTTCCAGGAGATTGATTGTTTAGACCTTTAATACATTTTGACTTTAAGTTAGTGCATAGTGATAGAGCTGGGCCAAGTTTTAGTTTTCAGCATGTAGAGAGCCAGTTGATATAGCACCATTTGTTAAAGAGGCTATCTTTCTTCCAGTATGCTTGTTTGGCCCCTTTGTTGAAGATCAGGTGGCTGAGTGTGTTCCTAGAGGCCTCTGCATCTTCTAATCTATCACATTGTACCTCAGGTCTATTTCATTGACAATACTATGTTGATTTTGTCACAGTAGCTTTGTAGTATAATTTCAAGTCAAGAATTGTGATGCCTCCTGCCTTGTCTTTGTTGGCCAGGATTGACTTTGCTATTCTAGGTCTTTTCTGGTTACAAATAAATTTTAGGAATGATTTGTCTAGATCTGGGAGGTATGTTTGTGGGAGTTTGATAGGGATTGCATTAAATCTGTACAACAATTTTGGGAATATGGCCATGTTTACAAAGTTGATTCTTCCTGTCCAGGACCAGGGAATATCTTTCTATTTTCTGAAATCCTCTATGATCTGTTTTCTTAGGGTACTGTAATTCTCCCAAAAATATCTTTGACTTCTTTGGTTCAGTGAATTCCAAGGTATTTCATTTACCTCAGTGCTATTGTAAAAGGTATTGTTTCTATAGTTTCTCTCTCAGTGTGTTTATTATCTGTGTAGAGGAATGCTATTGACTTTAGAGTATTGACTTTGTATCCTGCTATGCTGCTGAATATATGCATCAATTCTAGTAGCTTCTTGGTGGAGTTTTATTAGTCTTCCAAGTAAAGTATCATGTCATCTGCAAAGAGTAATAATTTAACTTCTTTAGCTACTCTTATTCCTTTTATTTCTCCCTCTTCTCTAATGGCTGTAGCTAATGATTTTAAAACTACATTAAACAGGAGGGGAGATAGAGGACATCCTTGTGTTATACCAGTCCCAAGAGTAAAAATTTCAGTTTTTTCCCCATTTAGAATTTTATTAGCCATTGGGTTGTCATACATGCCTTTTATCAAGTTAAGGTCCAGTCCATCTATTCCAATTTTCTGTAGGACTTTGAAAATGAATAAGTGTTGGATTTTGTCCAAATCTTTTTATGCATCAGTTGAGATGATCATATGTTTTTTAGATTTTAGTCTATTAATACAGAGTATAACGTTTATGGATTTTCAAATATTGAACCATCCTTGCATCCCTAGGATGAATCCTTTCTGGTCATGGTGTATGATCTTCTTGATGATTTTCTGTATTCTATTTGCTGTGATTTTATTGAGCATTTTTACATCTATGTTCATGAAGGTGATTGGCCTGCAGTTCTCTTTTTTAATTGTCCTTCCCTGGTTTTGGAATCAGAATAATACTTGCCTCCAGAAATGAATCTGGGAGGACTGCTTCCTTTTCAATTTCATTGACGAGTTTGAGAGGTGCAGTTATGATATCTTCAATAAATTTCTTACAGAATTCATCTGTGAATCCATCAGGACCTGGACTTTTCTTTGCTGGCAGGTGTTTTATTATCTTTAGTATTTCATTGGCTATTATGGGGTTATTGAGAGTTATAACTTCTTAATTTAGTTTTGGTACTTTTTACCTTCGTAAAAATCTGTCCATTTCTTCTGTGTCTTCAATTCTGTGAGCATAAAGGTTCTCGAAGTAACTATTGATAATCATATGAATTTCCACTTGGTCTGTGGTGATTTCACCCTTTTCATTCATTATTGCTTATATTTAATTTTTTTGTTTCCTCTTTTTGATGACATTAGCTAGGGACTTATCAGTTTTATTTCGTCTTTCAAAGAACCAGCTTTTTGATTCTTTGATTCTTTGAACTGTTTTCTTCATCTCAATTGAATTAAATTCCAAGTAGTATTTATTATTTTTTCACATCTTTGAGCTCTGGGTTCCATTTGCTCTTCCTTTTGTAAATGTTGGAGGTGCAGCATGAGGGTGTTCATTTGTTACCCTTCTGTTTTCTTAATGTGTAAATTTATAGCTATGATTTTTCCCTCTGATAACTGCTTTCATCACATCCCATAAAATCCGTTAAGTTGTGGCTGAATTTTTATTGAATTGTAGATATTTTTGAATTTCGTGTTTATTTTCATCTGTGGCCCATTGATTGCTGATTAGAGTATTGCTTAATTTCCTTGTATTTACAGGGTATTTCTGGTTTCTTTTGTTGTTTGTCTCGTTTCATTGCACTGTGGTCAGATATTGTGCACAGAATAATTTTTGTTTTCTTGCATATACTTAAGCATGACCCCTGGACTAATAAGTGGGCTATTTTAGAAAATGACCAATGTGTACCTGAAAATAATGTGTATTCAGCTGTGGTCGGGTGGAACACTCTGTATATGTTCACCAGGTCCATTTATTCCAAGTTCTGGTTCAATTCTACTACTTTGCTAATTTTTTTGTCTGGTGGACCTACCTTTTTGAGATAAGGGGGTGTTATATATATATGAGTGTTACCTCTTCCTCTTGAATATTTCCTGTATAGTGGTCTTCTTTATTTCGTTTGATCCTTGGTGGCTTGAAGTTGAAACTGAGAACAGAATTGCTACCCCTGCTTTTTTTCTGAGGTGCTGGGGCATGTAGTATTGTTTTCCATCCTTTGACTTTAATCCTATGAATGTCTTTTTGAGTTAAGTGTGTTTCTTGTATACAGCATAATGTTGGATTTTGTTTCTAATCCACTGTGCCAGTCTCTCTTAATTGGCAAATTGAGTCCATTTACATTGATGGTTATAAATGAAATATGTTGACTTATGATTGTCATGTTATTTACCTGCTGTTGTTCACTCTTTCTGTCCTCTGTTTAATTGTTCACCCTATTTAGTGGGTTCCTTCCAATCTCATTGGTGCAGTTCTGCTCATTGTGTCCCTCTCTAGAACATCTTTCAGTAGCCTGTGTAGGGATGGCTTTGTCATCATGAAATTCTTTAGTTGTTCTTTGTCGTGAAAGTATTTCACTTCTCCATGAAACTTGAAGGAGAGTTTTGCAGGGTATTGTAGTCTGGGCTGGAATTTGTTTTCATAGTGGACTTGAAGTTCTCTGCTCCATGCTCTCTTCTCTGCCTTCCTGATTTGTGAAGAGAAGTTGGCTTTAATTCTGATGGCTTTTCTTTTGAATGTGATCTGCTTCTTTTCTCTAGTGGCTTTCAGTATATTATTCTTGTGTTGGATTTTTGGGATGTTGACTATTATATGTCTCGGTGCATTTTTTGTTGGGTTGAACTTATTTGGCATTCTGTCTGCTTCGGTTGCTTGAATGTTAGATTGCTTCCTCATATTTGGGAAGTTTTCTATTACTTTTGCCCATATTCTTTTTATATCATTTTTATTGTCTCCTTCTTTCTCATTGATGCCTATTAGTCTCACATTGTTCATCTTGTCATCATTTGTAGGTGATGTATTATTTTTTCCTGCATCCTTGTTGTTTTTAAGAGATCCTTTCTCATCTTTTCACTAGCTACACCAGCGTCTTCAAGATCTGAGACTATGTCTTTGCTTTCACTCAAACGGTTTTGCAGATTCATGAGTGAGATTTTAAGGACTTCTATATCTCTTTGACTCTGCTTTATGCGACCTATTTCTTTCCTGTATTGCTCATTCAAGAAATCCATCATATTTGTAATCTCCTCTATTTTTTATCAATATCTTCTTTACAGGTAAATATTAATTCTTTTACTGCAGAGCTTTTTCCAAGTTGGGTTTCCTCCATGTATTTCGGTATTTGATTCTCCCTATTTGATTCTCCACTTCAGATTTTATGATTTCAAAGATTTCTTATTTTGTGTCAGAAACTATTTTTGCTCTGAGTTCCACTTCACCTTTCTAGTCTTATTGCTTTGCCTGCGACACTGTTAATTCATATGTTTCAGCTTAATTAGTGTTCTCTGCACTTTTTCTGGGTGGACACTGGATTTCCCCCATACGTTTCTGGATTTGATTCATTACTATCAGATGCTATGTGTTCAAACAATTTTTTTTTTTATTTCAGGCTTTAATTCTGGTTTGAGTTTCTCTATACCTTTCTGCTGTTGTTTCTTTGCTTCCAGCTTTGTTAATTCATTCATTTCAGCGGAGCTAGTGTCCTCTGCAATTATCATGGGTGGGCTCAAAGCCTCTGGGCTTAAGGCCTGAGATTGCATTTTTCTCTTTGTATTTGTCATTTTGTATAGCACTGACCTCTGACCTTTGGTGTAGAGCTTTGGTGCATTTATAACCTTAGTGTGTAATGAGATTCAGGTTCCCATCTGTTAAGTTTGAGTTTATGCAGTTATGACTGGCCTGGATCTAGCTGTTGTGTTCAGCTCTTTTTTTTGCTTCTGCCCTTCTGGCACAACTGTGAGCCTGTGGTTCCCCTCTATTGTGCCCCTGGCCCAGGGAGGACTGAGGAGCACCAAAGCTCTCCCACACACTCACCGGGCTGTGCTGGGCTGGTTCAGGGGTGGAAGAGTCACAAAAATTATCACAAAAATTATCAGACCCCTTGGTGTCTGGGTCTCCAGGGAGTGGGCTGGGCTGGGTTGGATGGGTGCTGAGAGAGTCTCAGAAGTTCTCACTTGCTCGGGGTCTTGGGAGTGGGACTCCAGAGGATGCTTGCCTATGGAGGTGTGCTGGGAAATCGGAAATTCTCCTTCACATTCACAGGCCTGAGATGGGGTGGGTCAGGGCCAAGAGTGTCTCAGAAGTTTGCACTTGCTAGCCGGGCTTCGGGGTAGGGGCTCTGGGAAGTTGCAGGGATGTGGGAGTACAGGAGAGAGTCTCACTCACTTGGGTGCCTGAGTTCTGTTCTCTGGGTCTCTCACCAATGGCCATGGCCTTAGTGTTGATTGTGCTTTGACCATTTCTATGTGCCTTAACTAGCAATAGATTTCGTTTTTGTGTTTTACTCCTTTGTCATACCCCTGACCAGAAGATTGGTGGTTCTGGACTCTGGCCCTGCTAACACCTACTTGCCCAGCTAGCTTTGTCATACCTTAGTCTCCTATGTTGAGGCATCCACAAAAATTAGCAGCAATAATATGGAAATCAATATGATAGCAGCTAACATTTTTACAAAGCTCTATTTCTGTCATATTTCATTTACTATCTTATATGCATTCTCTTTAGCAACATTGTATGTTTATCTTAAATTTTTCATTTTGCAGAAGAAATAAAACTCAAAATAAGCTAGTAACTTGTCTGTGACCATCCAGATTCTGTCAGTGACAGGATACTACATGTTGCCTATTGTAATTGATTTTAAGTACCAGCTTCTTATTTAGTTACAAATATGGGTCAAATGAGCCCGAGTTCAGTTGGGTGGTTTTGTAGCCTTAACTCAGCTCCTTTATGAATGTGTTATCAGATGCACTTAGCCAAGGTTTCTCTATCTATACATATTTGCTGGCTGTCAGGTGGAGCACCTTAGTGCTGCATGAGGTTGCATCACCCTTCAGTAGATTAGCTTGGATTTGATCTCATGGTTTTGATCTTGCCTGAGAGCATGAGTGGGCTCATGCCAGTCATCCCATACAACCAGTTGATAAAAGCCAATCTGAAATTCATCCCAGACTCAATCTCTTGATGAGATAATCTGATGTGGAATACGGCCAAAGAACTAGATTCGATGACAAAGAGAAAACTGGGCCTATTTTTGTAACGAAGTTAACACAGCCTTAGTCACTTGGAAAGCTAGTGCATGTTTTCCTGGTTTTAGGTGCTACTACAAATGTCTGTCACTCACTACCAACCTGGTTTGAAGTTATCTACATCAGAATTCTCCATCCAGCTAAATTCATGAGTACTCAAGCAAGATGCCAATGGTTTGCTGCTGTGACTTGCCAGAGGACAAGATTACACTCTAGGGCAGCAGAAGCCCAGATACCACAGGATAGAACAGCATTAACAAAATGCCCCAGTTACCAGGTAATGAGAGATTCTGACAAGTCACAACAGCAAGGCAGCTGTAATAGAATTTCAATAAGATAAATTCCACTTTCTGCCCAAGTTTAGCCACTCTTGGAAGAAACAATTATGCTGTGAAAATGGAGCACTCTTCTTATATTATCCCTTCATTAAAATATTCAAATGAAGGTAACAACACCGTTATAAGCTCATTTATAAAGAAAAATAACATTAGCACATTTAATGCTAATGCATTTACCTCAGAGCGCTTCTCAGAGATGTTAAAATGTGAAGTTTGTAAAATGTTCAGTGATGTTGAACTTGAATTGCAACCTAATGTTTCAATTGCTACATTTAACATTAAAAGCATGTTATTAATCTTCAATTTAGGGGAGAATAATTTTCACTCTCTGTGCAAAAAAAAACTCAGTTATGGAATTTCATTCAGATCAAATTTGCTTTAATTGCAATTCTATTAAATTAGAAATAGACATTTTATCCTGATATTATTCTTTGATGTCTTCAGTTTTAATGCTAATAAAAGCATTATCACTGCAGGTGTGAGCTGCATTATGTACAACAATTAGGGCTTAAATTAAAGATGTGTCAGGCTACCCAAAAGTAATTTGGGGAACTAATGCAAGCCATGTAAACCAGGTGAAACTTTAGGGGTATTTTAGTTCCCTACACCTTCGTCAACATCCTTTTCTCATTATTTTATTTTGTTTCATTTTTTATTTTATCTTAATGACAACAGAACCATGAAGAATAATACCTCCAAGCCATGGTTAAATAAAGCACTGTGAAGTAATTGTGTGGAACACCTTGCAGACAAAGAAAGGCACTGTAGAAGAATATTTAATAAAATGGGAAAAAAATGAAAGAGTGGTTATTGAATGATGAAAGAGCTATACACTAACATATGTTATTTCCAAAATATGCATAGAAAATTCTTGGAGGAAATACAATCAAGTATTAGTTATTTTTGATCTTTAAGGGGAAATTACAGAGGAATTTATTAGTCATAAGGTTTTGATCCTATATTTTAGAATCACTTTATAATTAACAATATAGCCTTGTTTGAGGAAAATATAAAATAATATAATGTATGCAGCGTGGCAGGGTTTATCATAAAGACTATTGTGTTTCTTTTTTAAGCAAGTAGTGGAGACAAGTTCCAGTAGGTAATACCCCTTGAGAGATGAATTAATGAATAAATGCTATATGAAGAAATGATTGAATATCAGGAACTGGAGTTCAATATGTATCTACTAGGCAGATAAGCATAGTTTTTGGTTCTGCATTATTTTTCCTATGAAGACCTCAGCTTGGGATATAAATCTATTTTACTGAAATACCTAGGAGGTAAGACAGCATTGAGACCCAGTAATGCTCTTTTTGGAAGTGAACAATCTTTGGGAATTAAACCAGACAGAAACTGTGCTGGAATGCCTTGAGTTAGACATGAAAATATTCTGTCCCCAAAGAAGTAAATTGCCCTAGATATGGCAATGCAGCATTAGAATTTTTGATTTTTTTTGCTAACCTTTGTTAAATATTTCATTAATGTCTGTGCCCACTCTCTGTTCAAGAAAGAGGCCATGTGCTATTGGAAAGAAGACATGTTTTCTGCCCTCAGGGTTGCCTAGAGTAGAGGAAAAGAGAATGGACTTCAATACTCAACATTTCCAGGTCCTATCCAAGCACCACCAGGTACTGGTTGAGTTGCAAGTAACTTACTTTCCTCAAGTTTCAATAATTTCATCCCGAAACTAAGAAAAATAGCAATCCTCCATTGACTTATTTTTTACAATTATATCGGATAATATAAAACCAAGCTGGTACATAGTAAGTATTCAGAAAAAGGGAACCACCCATTCTCAGGGAAGACAAAGACACAATGAAGCACAGGGAAAACACAAGCAAATATTTGTGGCATGCAATGTCTCTGATTTAAGCTGAGTTGAGTATTTTTTTCGTATCTCTTGATCTTGTTCTCTTTAATTGCTAGGGACAAAAAGAGACCTTTTGTCCTCATTGGGATTTGATTATATCAATGAGCAGCTTCATTGCTGGAGTGAGATTCGGGTGTTACCGTGATGCTGTTGTACCATCAGAAATTTTGCATCACTGTCCTGCCCTGTTGTCATTTATCCTGTCTGAATCTTAACAGAGTTCTTTATCAATTGAAGAATATATTAGGTATTTATTGCTGCACAGGTGTGTCATCCAAACACTGCTGTGGGTTGGGAAGTATGGGTTAGTTAACCGGTATTCCTCTGCAATGCTTTCAGACTGTAAGGAGACCTAGCCAGGGTCTCTTTTCAAGTTCAAGTATGGAGGGATCCGGTTGCAGTCTGGTTCATTCATTCACATAGATCTTGGCAGAGTTCAGGCTGTTTGAGGTCACACTTGATTCCTTATCTTGTGATCGCTCCATAAAGCAGCTCACAATATTACAAATTCGGGGGGAGGAGAAAGAGAAACAGAGAGGGATGGAGAGGGAGAGGGATGAGGAAGGGGAGGGGGGAGGGGGGAGAGAGACAGAGACAAAGAGACACAGAGAGGGAGAGAGAGACAGAGAGAGAGAGAGAAGCAGAGAGAGAGAGAGGTCTTTGGGAGATCCATCAAATTATTTTCAGGTATGTGAAGATAAGACAGAGAATAGAAGGATATGGCACCGGTAAATCAATACTTGGATATGAACTTCAGCAGAGACCACTTAGACAGCTGCTTCTAAAAGGAGAATTCAAAGAATTACTCAGTGACTCAGGTGGTACTTGAGGCTGTGCCTCAAGTGCCCCAGGATTGGAATCCCCAGGAAAAGCATAGGCTGGATCTGGAGGTCTAAACAGTGACTCCACCTAAACAGTGCTCATCCTAGGGCTTTGGAGCCTGGAGGCCAAATGCGGTTAAGCACACTTAGGCAAGGTGGAGAGAGCTAAGCGTAAGGCATGGAGAGTGATCTTGACAAGTCAATCCACCAGCTGCACATGCAGATGAAGGTGGAAAAGTATGAAAGAGCAATGTTGGCTCAGTACTCTCGATGCTCATAGAATTGTGCATTTGCCTGTGAGCATGCAAGCGCATGCGCGAGCGCACACACACAGGGGCATTCATTCAGTCTATGTCCAAAAGCACGATTCTACATGCTTCTTTTAAGCAATTCTGTACAGTCATTGCTGTTATTATCATCACCTCTAACTTACAACTGAGTAACCTGGGACACGGGAGATGGTATCATGATACAAGCTCACCCAACATAATAAGTAGTAGGGCTGAGGCACCAAGGGGGCTGTTTTCTGACTGCTGTGATGGAAACACTCCTTAAAACTCAGTTTCTATACCCAGCGTCCAGTGAATGTGCTACGCTATGATTCACACAGTGAACAGCTTTCAGAAAACGGAAACATGGGCAGGCAGTGGCCAGAGCAACTGAGAGGGATGAAGACGTCATCGGTGGCTTCAACTTGCAGTAATTAAGGACCACAGACCACATAATTGTTTCTCTGTTTTATTTCCTGTTTAGTTTTGCTTGAAAATATCCTTCATAGTGCCTACAACGCAGAAATTGTAGTATATGACGAATTAATATACTTTTTAAACTTTTTTAAAACTGACCCTGTCAGAAGCATGGACACTGCATGTCTGAGCTGGGAAGCTGGGAAGTCCTTTTTTTTCTTTTTTTTGCTTTTATGTTTATTTAAAAAAATTTTTTTTTTAAAGCATTAGAAATGATAGACACAGAGCCGAGCTGATCACTCAGTGGACTAAAGCACCTGCTTAGGCAAAGCACAACAGCTGGGCTTTGTGTGCTATGCTGGCAGGCTTGCTGAGATAGCAATTTAGACTGGGTGTGGTGGCTCGTGCCTGTAATCCCAGCTCTTGTTAGGATGAAAACAGGAGAATCACTGCTAGTCTGATCTACCTAGTGAGACCCTGTAGACCTTGTAGACTCTGTACTAAATACAGGAAAAAAAGAAAATAAAATGATAGAGAATTTCACTAAAGGGGATGAAATTCAACAATTGTTATATTGCTTATTATTGCCTTCAAATTAGTTGTTCATTAGATTTATTAAATTTATTTAAAATTAGCTTTAAGCATGCAAAAGTGATCAAAAAAAGTTGAAAGGAAGAAAAACTGTAAGCATTAAATGCTCTTTTCTAGTAGAAATCAGCAATACAATTATCCAAGCTATCCCATGTATATACATGTATTCTCTTTCTTTTTTTCTCT
>PVKA01027828.1:0-30087 GCA_004027165.1 Ctenomys sociabilis | reverse complement strand
AACATGCAATGTATTAACTATTGAAACTGTCTTACTAATAGGTTTTGACACTGTCTCATTGCTATTTGTTTCTCAATAAAATTATTTTAAAAAATAATAAAAAAAATAAAACAACTCAACTTTGCCTGCACCTACAAAGGACACCGGTAGTCTTATGTAGCCATTTATTTGTGTTTTTTTTTTTTTTTTTTTTTTTTTTTTTTTTTTTTTTTTTTTTTTTTTTTTTTTTTTTTTTTTTTTTTTTTTTTTGTCTTTTTGAGGCAGGGTCTCACTATGCAGCTCAGGCTGGCCTTAAGCTCACTTTGTAGTTCAGGCTGGTCTCGAACTCACAACAGTACTCCTGCCTCAGCCTCCCCAGTGCTGGGATTGCAGGCCTGCGCCACCACGCCCGGCTTTTATGTAGCCATTTAAAGTCTGCAGTCTTAAAATGTTCTGGACTGTGTGCCATTTAAAATGTTAAATTGAATACACAACCTTGTACATATCCATACACACCACATATGTAGAAAGATATACAATTATTTTGAAGTAAGTAAGAAGGGACAGAAGCAATACAATCTGCATTGCGATTGAAAGCAAAAGTATGCACAAGTGGATTACAAACTTTGGAACTTTCAAATACCTGCCTCCCTGAACTAATCACATAAGTAGAAAATATTTGAAAATATTGTTTACTCAGATTATTCACTTGTACTTCATGTCCTGACTACAGAAAATAGTATTTTCTAAGCTAAACAAATTGGCTGCTAGTATTTTTGACACATTCATTCTGAATTGGTTGGTTGGTTCCTTTGCCACATATGGCTGTCTTGGCTTACATGTGTGTGTGTGTGTGTGTGTGTGTGTGTTAGTGTATTGAGACAAGTTCTTACTATGTAGTTAAGGTTAGTTTTATTTATTTATTTATTTATTTATTTATTTATTTATTTATTTATTTATTTGGTATAAGGTCTCACTACACAGTTTGGGTTTGTATTGATCCTCCTGACTCAGCCTCCCCAGTACTGGGATCACAGGCATGCACCATCACACCCAGTTTTGTTGGCTGGATCAGTGTTCCCAGGGCAGGGCCAGCACAACATGTGGTACTGGGGATCAAACCTGGGTCTTTGTGCTTGCCAGGTAGGCACTCAAACAGTTGAGCCATCTCCCCAACTCCAAGGCTGGTCTTGAACTCAGTGTTTAGTTTAGGCTGTACTTGAACTCATGGCAATCCACCTTGTTCAGTCTTCTAAGTCCTGGGACTGCAGGCATGCACCTCCATGTCTGTCTGGCTTCCTCATTCTCAACTAAGTAGAAGGGGGAAGGGGAAGGAAGTCAAGGGGATATAAAAACAACTATGGTGCATTATACATGTCTACCTAACCCCCTATGAGGAAGGTAATCTTTATGTACTGCAAACACATACTCTCTCATAAAAATAAAAATGTATTTAAAAACAAAAGGATAATTTCAAAAGGAATCTGTAATAATCCTTCACAATATTCTGATATGCCACTTGTAAAGGAATTCATTGTGTTGGAGCTAGTGTGTCTTAAACCACACACTGTCCAGTAAGCCCACACTTATAGGCTGCTTGGCAATTGTAGGTTCATGTTTATCATTTGAGGCTGATGTGAATTGAATTGCTAGTAACAGCACAACTAGCATATCCATCACTAGGAGATATTTGAACTAATGTTTTCAGAAGAAAATATCCTTTTTCCAATGAAAAAACACTCTTCATATGCTTCTGCTGCAACCCTTCGGGGCCTTCAGAGCTACACAAGACTTACACGCATCTGCAAGTTGGCACGCTAGCTTGAGATGTAATTGAAGACATATTTCTCGTGGATTGAAGTGTTTTGTTTAGAAATGCATTCCCCATTATATTTTCTTGCACATTTAATTTACTTTTCAGAAATGGTTCCTTTCATGGTTTCTTTTTTTTTTTTCCCCCCTAAATTATTTAATAGTGTGAGAGAAAGTCTGATGTGGTTTGGGTGTGGCTAAACAAGTTTTGGCCTTTCAAATGTTCATGTACTGGAATAATCTATCCTCTTGTACTGGAAACCATTCCATTTTTCTCTTAAAAACTTACAAGAGAGCTTGTTTCTTCCATTTTCACTAAATCTGGGTCACTCCAGAATATAAACCTTAGGTGGATGCTTGGTTTATTATAACCCTAGGAACAATGACCACATCTTTTGGAAGAACCCCTCCTGAAGGGCCCAGCCATTTAGCAAAGGGATATTAACACCTCTTTCCATTCTTCCCTTCTAGGACAGCTACTCATGCTAAAGAAAGGCAAAAGTGTTCGAGAGCGAAGAGCCACTGAGCAAGTGGATGTCTTGTCCCATTGTTCAGCCCCACTCTGGTCAGCAGTCCTTTGCGTTGCTGGTGGAAATTCAAGCGTGAAGCCAATTTTTATGCTCTAGATGGCAAAAAAATGCAGCTAATTCCAAAGGGTTTCTCCTTCTTCCCCTGGCAGCTGGTATGTTTACACAGTGGGGATGAAAGGCCTGACATCTGTGTTTACATTTCTACGTTGCAGGGTCCCTCAAACCCACAGTTAGGACTCATTTATATCCAAGCACCTCTGCCCCAGTATTACAACAGCGAAGTCTTTCAACTTCTCCTCGGAAGGGGGCTTTGATCTCCCTGTGCAGAATGCTCTCTGATGAGTTGTGATTGGAAGAGAAGGGCCAGGAAGGTTTTATACTTTGACAGCTCCCTCTTCGGTCTCCACCCCCACTGCAGAAGAACATGACCTAGACCTTTTAAGTACTTAGACCTCATTCTGTAAATTCCATTGAGTCACAGGAAGAAAGTTAAAACAGACTATAGTGTGCACTAAGAGTGAGTCTCAAGGGAATTTGCATTTTTAATAATCTTGTTAGTTGAGTCGGATTTCCAATTCCAGATAGATGAGAATACACTAGATGTGAAAATTCCAGAAACCAGAGCAACTCCACTGAATGTAAATCTCTATGTGTGAGTCTATGAATCTATTTTCACAGCCTGATATAGATCTTATGCAGTTTATTATTGAAGAGCACTTCATCAATAGATATAGAGTTTGTTGTAAGAAACTGTCTCCTCTTCTAACATTTTCAATGAAACAAGGGTCAGTGCTCCAAATTTGAATCAGAGGAAGTGTATAAAATGAAGACATGCTTTTGAGTATTTGAGTATCTTAATTTTTCCTGATCATATCATATTATTTTTTAAATAAATTTTTTACTTGTAAGCAGAGGCAACATAGCTTAAGAGGTTAAGAGATTTATAAGACCCAGAACTTTTGCAACTTGATCTTAGACCCTATCTATATTTTGTTTCTAGGTTTGTCCTATGTGTTATTATGTGAAGTGATATTATGTGGCTTTTTTTTAATAGGAAATTTTTTGTGGAGGTAATTTGTTATGCTTTGTATCTAGATGTCTCCCAAAGCCATGTGTGATCATAGGTGGGCTTTTGGGGGCAGTGACTGGAAAGAGATACTCATTGGTGAATTATTTTACTGTTGAGTGTACAGCTAAATGTACCCAAAGGAGGTGGGCCACTGGGGATGGGCCATAATGGTCATGTCTTTCTCCATCCACCCTAGATAGCTCTGCTTCCTGCTACCATGCTGTGAGCTGTGTCCTCCCAGCCATGCCTCTCTGCCGCACTGTTCTGCCTTGGAGCCAGCCAACTATGACCTGAAACCTCCAAGAACTGTAAGCTAAAATTCATTTCCTCCTCTAAACTGGGGGTGTTGGTACTATCTCTCAGCAATGAGAAAGTAACTATGGCACAATTATAGATTCTTATGTAGTTGTAAGAAATAGTACAGATAGATGCTTTTTATCCTTTACGCTGCTTCCCTCAGTGATAGTGCAAAACAGCAGTTGTTATGGTATGTGTTTAGTTGTCCCCCCAAAGCCTCATGTAAGTTATGGGGCAGATGTGGCTGGAGGAGCAAAAGGTGATTTGAGGGGAGGGGCCAGAGGACCAGGGTGGAGTCCCAGGGGCGGGGTCAGAGAGGCATGAACTGTTAAACTGGATAGCCTGTGCTTTTTCAGAGACGTGGAGAGGGTCATCCTGGACATAGCAGCACCCCCAAAATTTTTCTTTCCTCCTCTAAATTGGGGTTATTGGTACTATCTCTTAGCAATGAGAAAGTAACTAAGACACAATTATAGATTTATATGTAGTTGTAAGAAATAATACAGATAGATGCTTTTTATCCTTTATGCTGCTTTTCTGAATGATAGTGTTTTGCAAAACAGTAGTATAGAAACACAGTCAGGATACTAGCATCAATACCATCCTCAGATGTTAGTGTGAGTGCTCCAATTTTGCTTGTACTCATATTCTGTGTGTTGAGTGGCTGAAAGAGCTAGTGATTAGAAAAGACAGGTGACCTGTGTTGACTCTGTGACCAGCTAGTAAGGGTTGTATGTCTGTGTCCTCCTAGAATTCATATATTAAAATCCTTACCACTGAGGTAATGATATGATCCTTAGAACTTTTGAAGATAAGCAAGTCATGAAAAGGAAACCCTCACGAATGGGATTAGTGTCCTTGTAAAGAGAGCCACAGAGTTCTTTAACCTTTCTTCTACCACATGGAGAAAGCAGGACTTTGCAACCCAGAAGGAAGCCCTCACCCAAACCCGACCAGGCTGGTGTTTGACATCAGATTTCCAGTCTCTAAAACTGTGAGAAAAAGAATTCTGTTGTCTGTAGAGTACTTCATTGTAAAATTTTCAACTGAATAAGACGCAGGTCAGACATATTGCATATATATGCTGATTCCATCTTCTGGAATATGAAGTAGAAAACAAAAGCTAATTGGGACTTGTGTGAGTCAGCTTTTCTTTCTGTAATTGAAGACCTGAGGATAAATATCTCAGAGACTTAGAGGAGGAAAGTTGTATTGTGGCTCATGATTTCAGGGATTTTATTACATGGTCAACCGGCTCCATGACTGAGATAGAATATCATGGTGGAAGGATTCTGTAGAGCAAAATGGCTCCCCTTATGGCTTCATGGAAGCAAAAATCATGGGAAAGAGTCAGAGAGAAAGGGACTGAGGACCAGATATGGCACCCAAGTTCATGCCCTCACAATCCACTCCCTTCAACTAGGCCGTACTTATTTCCACCCTGTACCAATAGTGCCATTAAACTATAATCTTATCAAGGGATTAATCCACCCATGAAGTTAGAGTTCTCATGATCCATTTCCTTTCTCCAGACCCATTAACAAACAAGCCTTCATCCAGTGAGCTTTTGGGGGAGACAGATCCTATACAACCCAAGACAGAGCTAAATGTGCTGAGAAGGACTAATATGTCTTTGACGGACTAATATGAAAGCTAGAGTTGGGCTTTGCTGACTTCTAGGTATTCTGTTTGTTTCTCAACAATGCAGGTTTTCCCTCACTAGCTGCTTGACTTGTATCAGCAGTCAAAAGAAGTGAGAATTAGTCCACAGACCTTTCTGAGTTCTAGTCCTTACCAAAGAGAAATGGCTATGACATAAAACAGTGGAGGATTTCTTCCATCAAAGGAAAGCATGAAATGCAGATTGGGCCAGGGGATTAGGATACACCAGTTAGAAGAAGTGCAGTTCAAATATAAGGTGAAGCTATTTCATCAACTGGTGTTGTGCCTCCCTGCCACACCTGGACAATTCCCTTATGAGGAAGTTCTATGAGGAAACTCATCACAAAGAACTTAGGAGTTTGCTGTTGAATATAGAAATATACCTCCAATTCTTAGGGCCCAGAGAGTGTTAGGACTTCAAAGACAGGAACCATGTCCATGAGTGGTCCACAGAGCCAAAGATCAGAACAACAGTGGATTTCAGAACAAAGCCATGATCACCATTCTTGGGAGCCTTAGAAGAAATGTTATGGTAGAAGAGCCTACCTTGGATCCACAAACTCACACTGTGTGCTATTGCTGTAAAGGTGACGCAGTGGTACCTCTCGGGCAATGAGACCAGGGAAGCAGATGCCTTGCGTGTTCTGGTGTGCCTGGAAAAACTGAATGGTGAGGGTCAGTGTTAACCACATCTTAGGAAAGCACTATGCTGCTTTAAGCCAACCTGCATGATGTATTTATTGTATCAGTAGAAAAGAGAAATTAGTATGCATATTTTCTAAAATTGGTGAATGTTCGTGATACATAATTGTGATGCATATGGAGGGTCTTGATTATTTTCGAATCTTCGTGCCTCTTTCTTTCTTTCTCCCTCCTCCTATCACCTTCCCCATCTCCAAGACCTGACATTTTATCTTCCTATTATTTTTTCCTTTATTTTATTTATTTTTTAGGTTTCTCTTATAAAAGAAAATAATCAAATTTAATTTCTGAGTTTGGTATATTTCACTTATTATGATGTTCTTCAGTTCCACCTATATTCCTTCAAATGATACAATTTTCTCCTTTTTTATGACTGAATGATATTCCTTTTGTGTGTATATACCACATTTGCTTTATCAATTTATCTACTGACAGGCATGTAGGCTGTCTCTAGAGCTTAGCTACTATGAATTGTACCCTTAAACATAGTATGTGGCACTGTAGTATGATTGCTTTTCAGAAATATACCTAAGATAGGGGTTAGGGAGATGGCTCAGTGGAATAAGTGCTTCCCTGGAAAGCACAAGGATCTGAGTTCATTCCCTGGTTCTGCCAAAAAAAAGAAAGAAAGAAAAAAGAAATATACCTAAGATAGGTATAGCTGGATCAAGTAGTATTTCTATATTTTACTTTTTTGAGGAATAGCCACTCTGGCTTTCACACTGGCTTTACTACTTTACATACCTATCTAAAGTGTAGAAGGCTACTCCCCCAGCATATCCTCATGAGCATTATGAATAGGATTTTCCCCCAGCACATCCTCAACAGCATTATGAATAGGATTTTCCCCCAGCATATCCTCACCAGTATTAGTAAAAGGATTTCTCCCCAGTATATCCTCACCAGCATTATGAATAGGATTTTCCCCCAGCATATCCTCACCAGCATTATGAATAGGATTTTAATGATTTCATTCTGTACCCATTTTTGTGTTTCATTTCATTTTCAGTTGTGAAGAGATATTTGTTAATATACCTAAAATATACCTTTACAAGCTCTGTTTGTAATTTTAGATGCCTGCAATAAGGAAATGTTTATAACCTAAGGGTCCTACAATAAAAAGCAAAATGTGTGCAATCCCTAAATTTGTATAGAATGGAATTTCAAAGAAATTCACTTACAGTATTAATGACTTTAATGAAGACATACATCTAATTTAAAATCAACAAATCATTAGATTTGCAGTAAAAGTGTAAGCAATGCATTAATTAATATGCTTACTG
Source organism: Ctenomys sociabilis (assembly GCA_004027165.1). Taxonomy (NCBI): domain Eukaryota; kingdom Metazoa; phylum Chordata; class Mammalia; order Rodentia; family Ctenomyidae; genus Ctenomys; species Ctenomys sociabilis. The sequence goes on along the minus strand of PVKA01027828.1, from coordinate 22,753 downwards.
ACTATTTTCCTTAATAAAGACATTGGCTGTTAAATTTAATGGGTCTCAGAAATCAACTGAACAGTGAAAAAGGCAACCAGCCAGTAACTTGAAGGCATTTAACTTAAAGAAGTACTTTCTTCTTACTCTCCTCAATCAGAAAGATAATAGTTTTTACATTATCATTGCTTCTCTATTTTTGTTAGTTCCCATTTTGTTTCTGTGGATGAAATACAAAGTTTTAAGGTATGGAACATAGCCTAAATAATTCTATAAAATCAAGTGCATAATCAAGGCAATGCAGTGTCAGAAAGGGCATTTCTGGTTTCAGTTGTTTTCCACTTTGGGTAGAGTTGTGTATTCTTAGGGAATTTTTCATATTGGCTCTAGTCCCCCAAGAAAAAAGGTGGCAGGCTCGCTTTCCCTGTCAGAAAGTTTGTCTCTATTGGCTCTGCTTTGTGAATAATGAGTTTATATCAAATAAGTTAGCCAAAATCATGGAGCTTCCAAATGGCAGAAGCTAGTTCTGTGTGACTTCAAAATTTCTTGTTACTCTTCTTGTCCATACTCGAGAAAGATAATCAGGATATAAGTCACTGGCTTTGGCTGTCTTCATGGAGCATTTTCCATAATGTGAAAATGACTCCCTTCCTTAAGAAATAGAGTGAAGCAGGCAAATTCCTTGAGGAACACAAAATATGTAATTGCTACTCATCGGTTCTCTTGTTAAGAAATGATTAATTAACTCTGATTTTTTTCATTTTCATGGGCCTAATGGAGATGACTTAATAATTACTTCTTTAGAGACTCTTCTGAGAAAATACCATATAAGTAAGTCTGAACTCTCTTCCCTGCTTTCTACTGCCTGAACTTGTTTTAAACAAAAGAAGTCTATGATTTAAAAAGAAAAACCCAAACATTTCAAATTGAGGAGTGAAAACCCTTTTCATCATGCTCAGAGATACCATCAAAGTCTAAGAAATACTGCAGTTTATTAAGATGTATATTTTCAAACTTGATGTAAATGACAGGGTCTCAAGCTGCACTGTGACTCCAGGCCAAAACTAGAGACAGTTTCCTAATTCCTTGATGTTACACCCAGGAAGAAACCCCTGCTGTTTTGTCAAAAAACTTAATTCTTCATGACAACTTCCATTGAAGGCTAAGGATAGTCAATAACCTAGAGCTCATATCACTTTGGACAGCAGCTAGAAGACAGTACAATAAAGACACCATTACAACGATAAGTAGAGATTTACCAATTTGACAGGATAAAAATAAAGAATCATTAAAATGACAAAATACCGTAAGTCACAAAGGGTTGGACTAATTAAATAATAGTCCAATATAAACCAGATATTAATGACCTACCAGTTTCACAATGGAAGTTTATAAAAATAATGTAAATTAACATACACAACCTTCTTTAGCAGCCTCTTTTAACATTTTAAGAGGTGTCATCTAGGGAAACATACCTCTAATCTTAACTATTTTTTTATATTTCTTCTGGTGTACCTCAGCCCCTCATGGAACATTTATTATGGCCTTGTCTTGCCTGATGAACAGAATTTTCTTACCCAGGCTGCCTTTCTGTGTTCCTTTGTTCATGAATGTTTTCCATCAGTGTTGGCATCTGAATATTTGGCAAAATATCCAGCGCATCAGGGAACCAAGTGTTGCCCTCCAGGCCCTGTGGATGAGGTGTGGTCTTGCACGTTGCTGGGTGTGCCCACCTCCTACTGGCACACCACTTGCACCAGATGGACCTGCCGCCATGATCACCCTTCGTGATGTTGGTTAGTGAACTGATCTAAAGGATGGCTGAGTTTCAAGATGAAATGTGTTTTCCTTTGAAAACAGGCTTTGTGCTTCTCTCCTTCTATCCTCCTGGTTTCTGGTACTTGTCTGACTAGAGCAATTTTTACATTTTAAAGTAGTTCCTCTGTTTTGGATTCATGCATGCTTTTATTCCATAGGGAAAGGAGATAGAGGTATTGTAGCTTGCTTGCACTGCTGGATGGTTTGGTTTACAGAAACCAAATAAATTTGCCTCCTCTGGCTTCCTAAGGTACTTCTATTACTTTGTCCAGTTTGCAATTAGGCTTCATCCAGTCATACACATTGGTCTGTGGTTCAAGCCAAGCATAGTTTTAATGGTCAAACCCATGTGCCTCTGCCACCCAAGTTCCATGATATCCAGCTATGGAATGCATTACCATGTCACTAGGCCTTAATTCTGAGATCATCGTTCCGTTCTGGTGTACCATCTGTTGCCTGGAACTTCCTAAGTGATTTTCTGGAATGGCTTTCTTTTCTCACTGGGGATGGAAGAAGTTGTCAAAAGCCAAGTACATTCTTTTCTGCATTGGAAAACAATCAGGACTTAATTAGGAAAAAAAAGTTCTTCAGCAACAATTGATTTGTTGAAACACCATTCAATTTTAAGTACTCTCTTTTTATTAAAAAGTACTTGAAAATTGTTCCATGCTCAGCTTTGGTTTTGTGAGTGAATCCATCTCTTTTTTCATCCTGTCCTTAGTGAGTGCTCCATAATTAAATTGTAGTTTGCACACTACTTCTCGTTGAAGTTTTTCTTTCTTTCTTTCTTTCTTTCTTTCTTTCTTTCTTTCTTTCTTTCTTTCTTTCTTTCTTTCTTTCTTTCTTTCTTTCTTTCTTTTGTCTTTCTTCCTGTCTCTCTCTCTCTCTTTTCTATATTTAAGACAGGGTTTACAGGGTCTATAGGGTCTCATTATGCAGGTCGGATTCTTAGCGATTCTCCTGTATTCAGCCTCCCAAGTACTGGGAATATAGCCAAGCGCCACCATGCGCAGTCTCATCCACAGTCTCAGCCTTCCCTGCCCCAGGATTGAACCCTGGCAGCTGCTCTCTACCTAGGCAGGTAAACATTTTCATTTAACACAGATTCATTTTAGGTATTGGTAGATGCAGCTAACTAAACTAAAAGTAGAACTGCTTAGAACGCATGCTGTTGAATTTTTGGAAACTATTTTAAACCATTGTCTGAGCCTTTAAAAAATTTACTCCATATTTGTAACTTTCCCCTGAATTTTTAGTCTCCTTTGTGTTTGGAGAAGAGTTGGAAGCATATGTTTCTGATTCACTTATGACTAACTTATTTAGACTTAGCTCAGGAAGGTTTTATTGTAAATACATGTATCTTAAAGTGGTATGTAAGCCATTTAAACCCTTCTTTAAATAGGGGGGAAGTCTTTGCCTTATTCATTTGAAAATTAAAAAAAGTTGGTACAAAGTGATGGAACCATAGTCAGTAGTGAATGTAAGTTAGTGCTCACTAAAGAGTGTACCTTAGTGTTGGCTCAGACTTGGTATGGATAAGCACTGCTGAGTATATGATTGGATCATTGGGCACTGCCTGACCTGGTCTTGTGGTTGAGTTTTCCCTAGGAGCTAAAGAACATTCAATTACTTTTTATGCAGCATGATGGGTTTATTCTTTTTTGTGAGGCCATATTAGGACTTGTAGGCAATTAAGGATAAAGAATAACACAAAGTTAAATCCTCTGTTATTAAACACTTTTAGAAGCTACGAAAATAATAGGTCCACATGGAAGAATGAGTACCTTTGTAAATTCAAGAAAGACAGTTTAGATGATCCAAATGCAGTTCAAAGGATAAAGGAAACAAAAGAACAGATACTGAAGAAACTAAGTCATTGAAAGAAAACCAGGAAAGAAACAGCAACAGTGAGGCAAAAATATATTTAGTCAGCTGTCCTATCACTGGGACAAAGTAGCCAACACTCCCAAGTTAGTGGAAAAGAGATGTATTTTGGCTCACAGTTGTTAGTGGATTCAGGTTATGCTTGGCTGGCTCCAAGGAAGAAATACATGACGGAAGGGCATGGCAGGGGAAAGGCATCCACTACAGGGCAGCCATAAAGCACAGAGAGAAGAAAGGAACCATAAAGGAAGACTTCTGCTGCAAAGGAACATCACCCCGCTGATCCTTCTCTTCTGACGGTGGGGGGCTACCTCCTCACAGTGCATCCAGCTATTGGATGTATCAGTGATGGATGGCACCCCATGAGGCAGTACCTTTCAGACACAGGAGAATATGGGGGGACATTTTAGATCTAAGCCATAACAGAGTAAATACTGTAACAGTGCTTCTAAATTTGACTAACAAGTGAACTGGATGGGCACCAACTTCACAAGTGCAGAATCCTGGGTCTTCAGCAGAGCTAATGTGAGCATCTCATTTTCTCAAAGTGCCTCAAGTGTTTCTGGTGATCAGAATAATTAAAGATTTTCATAAATCTATAGCTTTGACATGCACATAGACAAGATAGATACATTCTCTCTCTCTCTCTCTCTCTCTCTCTCTCTCTCTCTCTCTCACACACACACACACACACACACACACACACAATATTTAGAGGAAATTCAATGCAGTCTGTCCCCCACCTTGTATCTTAGTCCTATGAAATCTCTGTTGTCCTTCCTCAAACTTTGAGAATAGATGTCAGGTAAATCAGTAGCCTACTGCTATATTCTTCCTATGTCCTTGTATTTCTTCTACCAGTTTTCAAATCAAGGCATGAGGTCAGTAGGAAAACAAAACAAAATAGATGGCTATTACTATCTTCAATTCTAGAGGAGTGATACCTGGCACTCCTTTAGCTTTTCTCTTCCAGCTCAGAACTTTACTACGTGATTCCTGATGAAAATCCAGTGTCATCTCTGGTGCACTGACAGATGTGTAAATCCTTTAAACCAGAATCATATCATGTGCATTTTATTGCTTTGGGGAATCTTCTCAATGTTCTCAATGGAATTACTCAGTTGCCCAAGTGGATTTGAATAAAAAGGCTGGTGAAGGTGCCAAGTTAAGAAGGCAAATTCGTAGCACCCAATTGCCTAGTACTTAGCCAAGCCAGTGTCTTCTTCACATCTGGTTTAAGCAACATCCAGGACCAGAATCCACTGTTGATCCCACTACAGTATTTTGAGGAATGAGTCCAACTTGTTTTCAACAATTAAATTTACCAGGTGAAGCTTTTCTTATTTTACTAGACTAGTATTTTCAACAGCAATTAATGAGCCAAATACTATGCAATTTTACAAATTAAGGGATTCAGGCAATCATTATGTGTAAATCCTTCTCACATTACCTGCTATAGTCAGAAGGTGGGATCTAAAAAAAGAAATGATAACGTTTTGGAAAATGATGACATTTTGTAAATAATATCTGGCAGCAAGAGTCCTTGGCAAATACAATACTCACATTAACATGCCTTAACTTATTACTATGTACATTAGCAACTAATCCTGCTTGAACCATTCCTATATCCCTGAAGTGTGACATCGTTAGCAGAGTCTGAACTTTTTACAGGTGCCTATATTTCTAACCCAAGAAGCCCAAAGGAATATAACCAGTAAAAAGGGAAGTAAATTAGTTTTCTTGAAATTTTCTGGAGAATTGAGTTTATAGTGACTAGAATAGATGAAGCTGCCACAGGGTTTCAGGATAATGGGAGAAATGGAATTATTTTGACTTGGAGGCATTTTTATTCCCTGGGTATTAAGAAAGTCCAAACACTCAAAGTCTATATTGACAAACAGATGTTGTTGCTGGAACTATTGTTCATTCAGCTTCTTTAATTACCTTTTCCTACTCCAAAGAGTGATACAAGTTCTGAATGTCCTTCTGAAGTTCTTCCCCATCCCCTTCTCCTTACTTCTAACTTTCTATCCAACAATCAGAGGGCAATAAGAACACCCATGTGTCCTGCTTATAAAACTGTACTTACTATTGATGTTGTTTGCTAAAACATCTTCATAGGAGTAGTTTGGTTGTGAAAAGTTAAGCTCCAAGATCCAGAAGGATAAGTCAAAATAAAAGTAGCATCAACTTGCTTTTACAAGAAAAGATGTGAAAACTTTTGATATGACCAGCCTGAGGGATACAACGGAAGAGGGACACAGAAAACGACTAGAAGTGTGGAACTAGCTATAGGGAGATTAAGGAAGAGCAAAGATGTACAGTAGCTATGGTGGGTGTGGAGAATTGCAGGGATATTGGCAAGAAGTTTTTTCATAACAGCCGTATTTAACATTGTATTTTAAATTATTGTACTCATCCATGGCAGGGCTTAAAGTGCTGCAGTACCATGCACTGAAGTAGACAGAGGCTGTTACACATACTTAATGTGTTAGAGATTGTCTCATACAGTCACTGCGAGGATAGGAGGCTGCATTCCACACTGGAGTCAACCAAGATTAATGACGAGATGGTTACAGAAGGCGAGAAGACTGGCTAGAGAGTCAGAGCAAGACAAAGCACAGTATCAGAATAGGAGGGGGTAAGAGACAAATAAGCCCCAAGACCCCTCTACTTTGGCCCAAATTCTTACCACGTCCTGTAGGCACCGCTGTGAAAACTTCTCCACTCACCTTACTGTTTCTTCTCATGCCCTGTTAGTCCATTCTTCTAAACTGCAACTGAGCCGAACATTTAAAGTTGTAAATATGGACATGATGGCTTTCCTCTCCTTTTAGAATAAAGTTGTCACTCTCTGCCTTGGTCAAGCAGTCTGTGGCTGCTTCTCTGGCTTCACGCCCCTCCTGCTCATTCTGTTCATTTGCCACTCCTCCCGCACATCAAACTCCTTCTTATCGTACTGTTTCGTACTTTCTGACTCTCGGTCCTCTGCTCTCTTTACCTGGATTCTGACAGAGACAGCAATCAAAAACCACTCAGATTTATTTCGTTTTCAAAAAATTAATTGCATTTGTACATTTTAGATATACGTAATGATCGCAGTCATCACAGGGAATTTGTACCTGTACATATTATATCTTGGTTGTTATTTATTCATCAATCCCCTGCTCTCCTTTCAAGCCCTTTTTCCTTCCTTATTTACAAAAGCTTTCTTTCCATTTTTCCCTTCTAGCCTCTTTTTTTCTCTTTTCTCTTCCTTTTCCCTTCCCATTTGAACATTTTCTTCCTACTTCCCAAGATCCAGAAGGATAAGTCAAAATAAAATAATTTGGATTTTTTATACATTTTGGATTTTTTTATTCTTTCAGCTTCTCACACTGGGAAATAGTGTAACATTTGATCATATGTATACATTTTGTTTCATTTAAGAATATGGTCTCAAGATGCATCCATTTACCTAGAAATTTCTCAAGTTTATCCTTCTCCATTGTTAAAGGAAAAAAAACCTCTTCTTTATCCATTTATCTGTTGATGGGCATATGGGCTATTTATAGGATTTAATTATTACAAATTGTGCTACTGTAAACATGGGTGTACATATATCTTTGCGGTGTGTTGGTTTTAACTCTTTTTGGAAGATACCAAGAAGGAAAATAGCTAGGTCAAATGGAACCTCTACTTTCAGATTTTGAAGAATATCCATACTGATTTCCACAGTGGTTGCACCAGTCTACACCTCTACCAACAGTGGAGAAGGGATCCTTTTTCCCCACAGTCCTGAAAGCATTTGTTATTGGTTAATTTTTTGATAATAGCCATTTTTTTCTGGAATAAGATAGATTCTCAATGTTGTTCCAATTTGCATTTCTTGAATGGTCAGTGTGGTATTGAACAGTTTTTCATTTACTTATTTGCTGTTTCTGTTTCTTTATTTCAAAAGTATGCATTCATTTCAGAGGCCCAATTTTTTGGATAAGATATATATATATATGAGATATTAGTCCTTTATCTAAGAAACAGCTGGCAGAAATATTTCCCACTCTTGTGGGTTATCGCTTCCTTATGTTGGTGATCTTTGTTGCACAAAAGCTTTCTTTTTTTCTTTTTTTGCAGAACCAGAAACTGAACTCAGTCCCTTGCACTTGCCAGGGAAGTGCTTATTCTACTGAGCCATCACCTGGCCTAACACAAAAGCTGTTTAATAAGATGAGATCTCAGATCTTGGCAAAGAGATCTTCCTTGAGCAACCCAAATAGCACACTATGCCTTAACTCCTTACTGTCCTCACTCTGCTCCATTTTCCCTCATAGCATCAAGTACATTTTTGATTTTTATTTATTGTTGATTTACAGTGTTTCTCTCTGTATTTCATAGCTTTTATAGTAGCCACCAGTAGGTACCATGCTCTGGTATTTATGCCTGTGTGCACATCCCTACCATCTGGAGTACAGGCTGAGCCTAGAGTCTCTTTTCTGATAAATGGAATCCAGTGGTTCTGACCCTCTTTCACTCTCATATTGGGAGCAGCATGCTGCTGTGTTATGAGAACACAACACAGAGGCCCACATAACAAGCCACTGAGGCCCCAGCCAATAACCACTGAGGACCTGAGACTGGTGAGCAGTACTGGAAGTGATGCTCCAAGTTCATCCTCTCCACTTTGGGTCCGGAGTTGACTCTAGTCCCTAGGGATTAGCAGTGCAATCCTGAATCAGAGACCACCAGCCAAGCTATGCTCAGCTATCTGACCCACAGAAGCCACGAGATAACACATGTTTCTTGTTTCAGATCACTAGCTATTAGGGTACTTTCTTATCTAGCAATGGATGACAAACATTTTCCTCCACTGAGATATAAGCTCTATAGCAGAGGAGAATTTCTCTGTTCCATTTAACTCTCTCCAGCAAGACATCTAGATAATCTCAGCTTCACAATGTTAGTTCTTGATTATAATTATTGATGTTGGTCTATGGTGCTTAGCTGAAACTTCACTGACAAGACCAAGTGGAGGGTGGGAAGAATGTCACACAGTCACCAAGTGCATTAGGAAAGACAACTCAGACCTCCCACATGTACTTTGTGTACAACTTATAGGGCTCTTGGTAACACATATAGTATAATATATGTTATGATATAGTTTGTTCTTAGTAGTGATTTCCTTCTCAGGAGCCTATTTTCTGCCTGAGGGCACAAGAGTTGTACAGAAAAAGATAACTCACAAAAACCAGTGCAGTGGGATGTTACATGAGGTATTACAATTCTGATACACAAATTATAGTGGAATAATTGTTTTTTGGTTCTTCCTTTCCATAGTATAGTATATAAGGTACACACTTATCCCCCGGGACTATCATCAGCCAAACCCCTAAGTTTTCCTCAAATTCTAGGGGAAAATCATAAAGGAATACCAGTTCTACTGATGAGAACCTAGAAGTCCAGTTGAAATAAAGGACAAGAGTGGAAGACAAACTCCTACTACTGATTTCATCACAGTGATTATTTCATTCAGGTTGAGGAAAAATAGTTGTTCTCAAAGCCGAGTGTCTGTGTCGGGGAGAGAACAGGATTTCTCAGTCCATCTCATAATAGGAAAAATCACATTTTTTGAAGAAAAGATTTCCTTTTCATGGCTTACTCTAAATTATTGAAATTGTATAAAGAGTTCCTTTGGATTCTAAGGAAAACCAATGATAATAATTTTTCCTTTTGCTGCACGCTAATATTCAAATTGTGATCAACTGTTTAGGAGGGAAGATAAATGAATGGATATGAAACCATTTCAGAAATTTCCTGCTCTCCAAAAGACATTTTAAGTGAAAAGAGGCTCATGTGAACCACATTAGAATCAGCACTTCGAATGCTACAGAGAAAAAGTGACCATGGTTGTCTACACATACAGGTAGATCATTCAAGCTAATTCAAACCTCTACTTTCTTCTGTGGTCTGTGTGTATCCACATGGTGACAAATGGCCCCAGCAGGGCTTTTGAGGTGTTGGCGCCACCAGTGAGTGCCAGATGGAATGTGGTGAAAGCTCTGATTTGTACCTTTCAGGCCGGAGGTACTTGCCAAAATAGATGGGTCCTTGTGCCACCTTTTGTAAGTACAGCCACAGGTATTCAGTTGAAGCCTGTGGGTGAGAAAGACATAAACAGGTGCCATAAATTTGTCAGACTGAGAAGCCACAGGCAATTTAGCAAATAGTAAGCCCAATGGCCCAAAAGAACAAAGTAATCTCTTTTCATCAGAATGATCAGGCTCATTCAGTAAATATGTATGACTGGTTCACTCTCCACCAGTTGGAAGTGCCACTGACAAGTCACTTAGTTGAAGACCACCTAGAGTTAGGAAGCGAAATCCCAAATCCATAGAGATCATGGAGACCTAATTCTGGGCTTTACCATGGTCTAAAGCAAGATCCACTGTCCCGGGACAGGCTGGACAGCCTGAACATTTGGCAGCCTTTCTTCCCACGGACTCTAAAGGCTGCACTTTTATGCAGTGCATTTTCTGCCTTGCTTAGCTTAAGAATTTTCACAGTTGGGAGAAAATAGAGCTTTTCAAGTAATATTTCACAAACAAGTGCATTATCTCAGTGGAAATGAAAGAGCTTTGCTTCTCAATTGAAATCTGAATTTCATTTCTCTGAGATTCTATCTTTGGGTAGCAACTGTTGAGCTATGAAGCCAAAAAGGATGTTGAAAGTTAATTTACTCACCGCACTCCTGTCTTATCCTATGCTAGAAAGATGAAAATGTCGCCTATTAAAACAGGCGGTCTCAGAACTCATTCCTTCTCCTACTATCATTTTATCATATTATATTGCCTTCAAGCCAATTATTTTTATCATCTCTAACCAAAGTCCCTCCAGCAGTATTTTATTTTTCTTTTCTAATACTTGTTTCTAGATAATTGAATAGCAGTTGATCACAAACCCTATATGGTAGCTGTTGTTAAGTTATGACTTGCATGTTTTTCAGACCCAATTTCTTTCTATGTAACATGAGTGCTTATAAATGGGTATGATGAAGAAGATCACAAGAACAATGATAATATTGAGCTGCTACTGCACCCTAGATATTGAGTTAAGTGTTTTATCTAGACCATCTCAATTGCCCCATGTAATAATCATCCTGAGGTAGGGTCAGTCATTTTCTTAGTTTTATAAATCAAAAGACTGAGGGTTTAATGAAAGTCTAAACCATAGAAAGGATCTAAGCTGAATATGATGGAGCTGCAATGTGTTATGGTTAATCATAGGGATAAAATTGCCTACTTTTTATATGAATAGATCAAATATTGAATTGAGTGTCAAATTAAGTGACATCTTACTTTTTAAAGTCACATGTTCTAACACCCATTTGTCACTCAAGTGTTGGTGAGGGATAATTTTTTCTAGAATTCAAACCTTTTCCCAAACACAAACCATTGTGGAAGCCTTTCTTTAGTCTTCAACTTCAGATCATAAACATAACAGCTGGTGACATATTTAATACATTTAGTATTTTTTGGGGGGATACAAAATAAATTCACTCCTGATTGATCATTGGAATCACCTGTAGTAACTTGTAAAAGATTTTTATGCTGGATGACACCTGAGACCGAAGCTCTGTATATGACACTTAGGTAATTACCATGAGCATGAATGGTTGAAAAACATGATTAAATAATTCTGCCCTGGAATTTTCCTTCATACAATGGCCCCTCACTTATTGTGGAGGTTACATTCCAGACACCACCACAATGTGAAAGTCAGAGAAGTAGAGACATTATATTTATTTTAGTATCTATATATACATATATATTTACATATTTATATAATTTTATGTATTTTATATGTTATATTTGTGGCTTTATAAATCCCTCCCACAGTCTTAAAATCTTTCCCACACTTTTAAAAACATTTCTAGTGTTCCTAACCATTTTCCAAATTCATAAATCTATGTAATTTTAACAACATACATATACTGTACGGTACTGCAAAATCCCACGATACAGCAAAAAATTTGAGATAAATAATTTAGATTAATATTGTTTGAAAACTTGTGAAACAGTAAGTTGGTGAAAGTTGAACCATGAGATAGCAAGAGACTACTGTATTAATTTCACTTGACCTCTCTGGCTTTAACATATGTAGATGTGACTCTGATTTGGTTAATTCCATTCCCATTCCCAAATGCTATTCCATTCCATGCCTCTAATGGTTGGGCTGAAAGAGCTAGCCTCTTTCCTAGACATTTCTTGCAATTGGAGATATCATATGATGCAGTTCCTGCCAAAGAGGAGAAAGTGAGTATCTGGCGAGGGCTCCTGGGAAGCCCACACATCCAACTATTCCCAGCAGTAAGTTAGTTGATGCAGGAGGTTGGATTTTTCACTTTTCATGTGAGTGCTTACATTTATATGAGTGTTTCCACAGATACAGGCTAAGCATGGGATTTAACTCAGAGGTAGTCTGAGTAAAAAATCTAAGGAAAATTCTCCCTTTATTGTATAAGTTTCACAGATGGTCTGGAGTTCATAGCAAGTGTGCTCTGAAGAGAAGGTAAGGACTAAGGGATATGAGAACCTTAAGGTTTTCTTTAAAATTCTGTGGAGGGAGATTGCAAAATAATCACCTACTAAATCCTTTGGATATAAGTTCTGTGTCACACAAATTGTATTTCTAGAGTGAAACTAATGGATACTAGGTAACATAAAGTTTCAAGTCAACAAAGACCCTGAGCCTATGTATTTCTAATATATGTGCATGTATATGTCTGCTAATTTTGTCTTCAGCAATTTATTGAAATATAATGTACATCCAAAACTGTGCATATTGTAAAGAATTTTCAGATGCATCTTCATACCTAACACCCACATCAAGAGATAGAACATCACTGTCATGCTAAAAACTGCTGTCCTCCCTTCTAGTGACCGCCTTGAGCACAGATAACCATGAGGCTGCTATTCTTTTCTTCAAAAAGAAAAGAAAAAAAAACAGACAATGGCAAGGTAAGGTTGCCTGTTCTGTTTTGAGGAACTCTCTGTAGCAATGGAAAAGGCAAATCTGTACCATGGCATGACTGATCATGAGAAAATGAAAAGAATGAAATAAAATCCAGACAGACGAAGCAAAGACTTAAGCTGGCATTGCTTTCCATGTGACTGGGATGCCAGCAGACACTCAATAAGCATATTAGCATTGTTAAAATGATTTATCAGACAAATAGTTGAACATAAAATATTATCAATACAGGTGTCATCATTGATCTTTCTTGGGTCTCACTGCTAAAGAATGGGGCTGTAAGATGATTTCAACAAACAATCCTTGACAAGAAACCAAAGGCAACAAGGCGCAGGGACAGACAGCTGACAAATGCAGTATGGGGCCATTAAAGCATGTGATGAATTTGCCAGGAAAGTATATATTTGTGCAAGAGGTGAGCTCATATCTCCCATAAATTTGTCAGCCGTGACACAGTGTTCTCCGGCTTGGCATGAGTAATGCCTTGCTACTTGCTGCCTTTGTCTAGCAAAAGCTCTATCAGTCACTCCAGGGTTATTTACAAAGAAACGTGTCTATCAGTTACAAGGACATGACTTTGCTGCTAAAAGATAACAAAAGAGGAAATCAGGCAGTGGCCTCTTAGCAAGGGATGTGCCTTTTCCAGACGAGCTCTGGACTGGAATGAATCAGATGGACGGCAATTGCCCGGGTTGGCCCAGTGCCTGGCATGACCAGCCTTAGTGCATTTATCCACTCTGATTAGATTAGAAATTATTAATAGGGGGCTACGGAATAGAGCAAAAGGTCATTTAGAGTTTAATTCTGTTCTCAGATAACTTCATTTCGGCTGATGGGATTGTTATTGTAGAGGTTTTATATGTTTATAGGAAACAATATACTCAATAATGAAGTCCTGCCTCCTTCTGCAAGGTCAGGAAAACTATTGTGTAGCTAGATTGAAGTCTTCACAATTGTGTTAATTAAGTAACAGTGATTGGACTTGGTCTCCTCTTGAAATGCGTTTAAGGGCCTAAAAGCTGCTGAGAATGTTTTCTTTCAATATAAATATATAGTAAAACAAGTGAGAGCAGAAAGCACCCTCCAATTGAGTAAACAGAAGAGCTGACACAAAGCTTTTACTTAAGGAAGATGGGAGCCTGCTTGGCAGATGTATATTCTTGCCACATAAATACAAATGTCTTGTCAGTTGAGGATTAAATGTAACAGGTCCCTTTTTCTTTACTCAATTCCTGGTGAATATGAAAGATGAAGTTAGAGAATTTGATGTTGATGGTACATTAGGTCTCATCAGTGACTCCTCCCTCCCAGCCCTGCCTCTTTGAAGTAGAGGATCAGCATACAGACAGAAATATGTCCTTGGATGAAAGGCCGTTAGTGACAGGGAGTTCTGCTTTGTGCTCTGCTGATATCCCTTCTTTGGAGGGCTTGTAACCTCAGCGTTAAAATTCCCAGAAGAATGGTTGCAACTTTGTTCTGAGATATGAATCCCTTCCCAACAGGTAAACAAGAATTGAATTAAGTTGAAAAATTAGCCCATAGAAAGCATGTTGTTGTAAATACTGTTGAATTTGTATTATTTTGTTTAGTGAAATTCTGAATTATTTCTAAGTTTTTGCTTTCAGTATTTTATATTTTCTTTTTAAAAAAGAGAAAGCATGTTGTTGTATGTATCTTACAGGTCATGGAACCTGAAGCGATCTATTTAAACAAATTACTCCGTAAGTTTGAGGTGAACTTGGTGACCAGTGATTGATTCTTGCTAGCTTTCTCTCAACTTCCTTCACATAAGAAAACAACAGAATTTGGTTTTAGCAGGACAGACAGGACATATAGTGAATGAAAGGGCTTGCTACACTAATATATCCCTTTGAAAGTTCCTTGAAGGCAGTAATTTTCAGCAAGGAGTTACTTTTGGTCCCCCAAGGGACACATACAGTGTTTGGAGACACTTTGGGTTGCAACGACAGTGATCAAGGTGGCAAGTACTACTAGCACCTACTGGGTCATGTTCAGGAGCTCTGCAAAACATCCCACAACACAGAAGATCTGATCCAAAATGTCAATAGTATGAGTGAGGAGCCCTGCCTTAGGGGACCCTCAAAATCAGTGAATAATGAGGACATAGGAGCCATTAACTCATCATTGGGGTCCGTACAAAGTTTCTACTTGGAAAAATGCTACAGTCATGAGATTATAAAAGTAATCGTATTACAACTTAGAAATAAAATATCTCTTACAAAGCTGTTCATTTCAGTGGAAATAGAGAATTTGCTTTTTTATTATAAGATGTTCTACATGGTCTTAGAGTTATTGTGGTGTGGCATGATGTCAACACTCAGAAGCTTGCATGAAATATGCATGAAGCAGCATGATAGAGTGGAACAGAGGCTAAATAAGTTGGGTTCCAAATATGTAAATACAGTCTCGCCATTAACTGAATACGAGCCTGGGCCTTGGTTGCTTTTTCTGGCCAGACACTGAACCTGAGAAGCTTGATATCATTCCTCAGCCCTTCTCTCTCCTTTAGTAACAGTCACAGCCAAGACAAGGATTTCTCTTCATTTTTAAGGCTCAAAGTCTTTCCTTTACACTGCCACAATCTGACTTCAGCCTGGGTCATTGTGACTTTGTTACTGGGGCCAAGTAGTACTTTTTTTTTTAAGCTGATACTTTACCCTTGGATGTGTATTATAGAATGTGGTTTTCTTTTAAGAGCATTGTTTTGCCCATGTCTTTCCTCTAAAGTAGGTTCGCATTGCCACTAAGATCACACTTGGTGTGACAACCTAGTGTGATCTTTTATACTAAACTATACTTGACACAAGTGCCTGTGTTACTTGCTGAGTGCACAGTGTTCACGATCCTGTGGTCTTCACGAAGTCATGCTCAGGTTAGCAACAGTCTCGCTGTTGAGCAGTCAGGAGCTCCTGCCTGCTTAGAAGATTCCCTCCCCAGTGCCTGTCTCCCCTCCTTCCTTCAAATTTAAAGTCACGTCATCTCTCAGAAAGTTCACTAAGACACAAGGATATCTCTGTCCTCTGTGTTCATATGTAGCTGTACCTGTCTACAAGGTGTATTTGTCATTTACCATACATTAGTATTTAATATTTTATTCTTTCCCTTCATTGATATTTTTCATCCTCTCTTTGTTATTTAAGGGAAAAGGGACACGAACTACCACACTAGTACACTTTACCTGAACAAATCAGGGGTTCAGTAGAAAAGATAACAAAAACACCACTTTCTGGATTCTAGGGGCATTCAAGACGTGCTTAAACTAAGACATTTTGGAAGAGGATGGTAGAGTCATATTAATATGTATAAATTAAAATATAGTCTTTCCAGGGCCAGTACTTGTAAGCAGGTGTGGGGGCCGGGGGTTCAACCCAGGCCTGCTGTGCTGGCCCTGCCCAGGGTACACTGAGAAAGCAATGAGACTGGTGTGATGGTGCATGCCTATAATCCCAACTCTTGGGAGGCTGTAAATAGGCAGATCACTATGAGTGTGATTTAGTAATGAGACCCTGAACACCCTATAGACCGACCATTCTCTAAAATACACAAAATTATAGTCTTTCCAATTGGGCTGTAAGTTTTATTATGACAATTGTGATGCCAAGGACCCTTTGTATCATCTGAATTTTGACATAAAGAGGTCCAAAGAAGAATTAGATGCAGTGTTTATCTTGAAAATGCTTTTCTATGTCAAAATTACCAATTAAGGAAAAAAAAATTCAGGACTGGGAGACTTTTTGATTATTATAAGAAACATACTTTTAAAAATAATTTATTAGTGTTTTTTTTTTAAAGGAGAAATATCTCTGTTTAAATTTGCCTCTTCTCATCCAGAAGTAAAAGTTCTTTTGAGAGTCTCAGTTGATGCTGAAAAGACATTCCAATGACAAGGTTTTCCTTAGACATCCTTAGATGTTGACATGGAGTTTTAAATTTGCCCATTTTGCTTGGTTGTTTTATCTGTAGTAGACTTGCCAGGATGCAGGTATAGTGTGTGTGTGTGTGTGTGTGTGTGTGTGTGTGTGTGTGTGTGTGTGTGTTTAACTGCACAAAGCCACCAAAGGATTCACATTTATTTTTAATGTTCTTTTTTTTTTTGCCTACATACTGGAGATTGAGCCTAGTGTCACACACATGCTAAGCAAATTCTCTACCCCTGAGCTACCTCCCGGTCCCCAAATATTCTTTACATCTGTTCTTTTTTGACTCAGTCTGTGCCAATTAGTTTTAATGGGGTAGCCTCTGCCTTGCTTCACCTGTGTAAGCCTACTTTCTCCTGTCTTATTTGTAGGTCCCAATAGTTTTGTCCTTTATGAGTAAAAAGGTTAGCATCTCTGTTCATGTACTATAAAATTTACTTCAAGCTTTCCACATCTTAGCAATGATTTTAAAAAAAAGAGAGTAAATGAGGTCAGTCACATGATTGCTGCAGTTATATGTGTTTTTTCATTACTATCTACTTGATCTCTTTTTATTCTACATTTTTGCCAAGGTGATTTCCCTTTACTGGAAAAATCACCTGTTAAAGGACACTAGAGCTTCGTCCAGTAGATCGCAAAGTGTGGTTGCCAGATCAGAAGCATCTGCATGACATGAGACACGTTAGAAAGTCCCACTCACTGAATCAGAAACTCAAGAGACCATGCTAGAAGTCTGCATTTTAACAACTCCTCCAGGGAATCTGATGCCACACTAAGTATGGGAATCACTAGCTCCATTGTTACCACTGTGGGCTCTGGGTCAAACTTGAACTCAAAAATTTAACCTTTGAACACTTAACTTTCCTGTGCCTCTATTTCCTTAACCATGAATGGAATAAAGATAGTACCACCCATATATAGTTGCCTTGAGATTACATTGAGATAAATACATGGGAGATTTAGCAAGGCCTCCCACATCAGGAGCACTTAGCAGGTCTTAGCTATTATTGTTAAATTGTATCTCCCCAGTCTTAGAATACCTCATGCTGCTGGTCATCTTCCTATCCCTTGCTGGGTGGTCCTTTTTCCTTTCCAGAACCTTCCTGTTCCTGGTTCATTTCTCCCAGTGTTACCACTCAGATGGTTGATGCTTATACTTTTCTATAGCCACATAACAAATTTCTTTCTCATGAGCTTATTTTGTTCTTGGAAAAACTGAACCTAATGATGATCAAACATAAAATGCAGCACTTTTATCTTTAAGGTCTGGTTTCTATTTTAACAATAAACTAATTGTGTGAAGACTCATCTAATTTTTTTTTCACAACTTAAGGAGGAGAAGCTGCACTTCTTTCAGAGCTAGGATCATTGATATGAGGATACATGGAAGTGTGTTTTTACCCCATCTGTAGTGATGAATCATTCCTGTTTGTTTCAGATGCTTCTGGAATTGGTATCCTGTGCCCTTTCTAAATGGTGCCAAGTTTTGACAAATAATAGCAGCAAGGCATGGTGTGTGACCTCAGGGTCCTATTTTCCTTGCATGTTTGGATGCAATGATTTTAGAGACAGCCACAGGGCTAATGAGTCTTGCCTTCTGGTGAGCAACACCGAGGGAGCCCTCACTGGCCTATCAGATGCCTCTTTGGAAAATGGTAGAAGTGGAAGAGGGAGAGAGAGAGAGAGGAGAGAGATAGATAGAGAGAGAGAGAGCAAGATGAATGGACATTCATGTATCATATTCTTTGAGGAGAATTGAATAGAGGATTTATGGCACTCTAACGTGACACACCTTATACTTGTCATGTTGGTACATTGCATTACTTTCTGCTGTCTGTGGGGCTTTTGAAGGTGTTTCAGAAACAGATGATAGAAGTCTCTGTGCTGCATCCATACATTTTCAGAGACAGATCCAATATTAAAAACAAAGGTATAGTAACAATCACTCCCATCACCCAGATATAAAAATAGACCTCTCCTCTTTGTTGTCTCATTAGTCTCAGCTCCATGCTTAGAGAGGCGGAGTCTTGCTCTAACTATAGATGGTCCAGCTGACATAAGTACCAAAGCACAGACTCATTAATGTCTTTTGGGGGTGTAACTATTGGAGACTATTAGGGAGCCCACCCACACAGCAGATCGAACTGTGAATTGAGCATTCTGAACTTTTCATTTTAAGCCTTGCTTTGTGATGGATCTTCTCCACATGAACTTGAATGAATTTCTTACAGAGTGTTCTAATTCACTCTTTGCTCACATGGGCACATAATTCTTGATCCCTTCTCAGATGGAATGCATGACAATCCTTTTGTACTTTTTCAATTTGAAAGTTATGGAAATGAGAGAGAATCACCTAGATGGTTATGAATGAAGCAATGGAACCACTAATGTATTTGCCCCAGTTCATAGAATGAGAAACAGAACCTTTAAAAAGGTAAGTTTTCCAAAGAGTATTATATATGATTGACAGTGAAAGACTGTCTGATATTTTAGAGGAGGTGGCCTGAGATCACTATGTCTACTTTAAACCCATACCCCCTCACTCAAAGGCCCTCTGCAGGTTTTGGCAATGAGAAATCAGCTATGGGTGCAGTGAACTCAATGTCAGAGGCCTGGCCAGGCATGGTAGTGCATGCCTGTGATCCTAGCACTTAAGAGGCTGATGCAGGAGAATCACTAGAAGTTCCAGGCTAGCCTGGGTGATGAAGTGAGTTCAAGGCCAGCCTGGACTGCATCATGAAACCCTGTTCCAAAAAGACAAAAATAAAACTGTTACTGGCCTTTTGCTTACCTGCAGCAGGCCTTTAAAACAAAGTTCCCAATAGGGGATGTTACCCAAATTTCTACTAGCCTGGCAAAGAGTGGCCACAGATGTATTCAGTTTTGGTAAGAAAGTTTTAAGTGAGGATTTCATGTACAAGTGAGTTGTGGAATTGAAAGTCTATTAACAGCCTGTAAATAGTGTTTGTTATATATTTACTACCTTCTGAAAAACTAGAACTATATATTCAATATTTTCAGGAAATAGGGAAATATCCTAATCTCCAGTAGACACTACAACCATTGGTACTGCTGGCATTTTCCAAAATCCTCTAAGTCAGTGCTCATTAAATACAAACCTACCAAGTTCAAGTCAAGGCAGTTTGAAAATATCTGGAATAGGAAAAGAATGCATTCAGGCTGCGCTATCTCATCTCATCTCACTCCTCCCAAAATAAATTCAGATAGCCTTAAGATATCATTGGGTGGGACTGGCAATATATATTACCCAACCTCAGTATTCCTATTCTTTTTTAGGGCTTTTATAGGGTTGCTTAAGTTTCTTATGAGCCCTACTGTTGGATGCAATACTGCTAGAATGGCTACCATTGTGGTTTATATCTAGATGTCCTGTCAAAGCCTCGTGTGATCATAGACAGTCCTTCAGGAGGTAATTTGATGGTGAGGGGTATGATGGCTACATTTCTATAAGGCACAGTGGCTGGCCTGGATAGAAAAGGTGGGCTACTGTGGGCAGACCTAAAGGCTTTATCTCCCTTCCTGGCTCTTCCAGTGACTGCTTTGGCCTAGATGCCATGAAATGAATAGCTTTTTCTCTGAGATGCCCCTCTGCCATGCTGTCCTGCCTTGGAGCCAGAAGACTGTGGACTTAAACTTCTACATAGTGTGAGCCAAAACAAGACTCTTCTTTAAATTGTAGGCAATGGGAATTGTGTCTCAACAGCAAGGACAGTGACTAGGACACTGGTAGTACTGCTGCTGTCCCGCGTTGAAGCAGGTAGGTGAGCATCTTTGCTTCCTATTGATGCCACAGGGCTAAGGACGAAGGGTCCTCCTCAGAGGATCTCAATCAAGAGAAAAGATCTGAGAAACATGCAAGAGGCCATGTCTGGAAGCAGGAGTGGTGAAGGGAGTATGGGAAACTCTCTCTAGAACCATCAGCATCTGAGTCACAATAAAGCATGCAATTTAGGTGAATTACACTGTTGAGCCTATAAACATAGTAATGTTATAGCTGACGTCCCAGCACTGATCTCTGGGTACAAATCACAGGGATGAGACTTTTATAGAACTGATGATTGCCCGTGGGTTACTTAGTTATTTCTATGTAACTAATTATGCCAAAATACAATAGGTTAAGATGATCCATGTTTATTACCACGCCCCTTCTGTGGCTTGGGGATCATCGCCACACAGCCCGGTCTTCTGCTTCAGAGTTTCTCAGGAGGACGCCATCAAAATGTGTCTCAAGGGACTTCATGCTTCTCCGCCATCAGCATTTGGAAATGATCTTACAAGGCCATTCACGTGGTGCCATTAGGAGGATTGATGTCCTCTTCCTAAGCTGTACTGAAGCCTTTGATTCCTCGTTGGTGGCTGAAGGCTGTTGGCTGAAGGCCATCCTCTATTCACTGCTGTGAGACTGTTTATTCTTCTCTACAATTTTTATGTTGACACCCAATCTCCAGTGTGATGTGAAAAGGCAGCAGGGCCTGGGCGAGTGACCAGGGTGCGAGGCCGGAGCTCTTGTATGTGACAGTACTGCCCCTGGGAAAGAAGCCAGATGCTTCTGCACTTCCTTTGTCTGAAGACGCAGCAAGAAGGTATCTGACATTGAACTGACTATCAGACCCTCACCAAGACAGTGTCATGATCTTGGACTTTGAGCTTCTAAAGCTGTGAGAAATAAATTTCTGTGGTTTATAAGCCACCCACTCTATGATATTATGTTAGAGCAGCCTGAATGAACTAATACAAAGGAAATAAACAGAATCTGCCAGCAAGATGGAAATCACAATCTTTTGTAACCTAATCACGAAGTGGCATCTTATCACTTTTGCCTCATTCTGTTTATTAGAGGCAAGGCACGAGGTCCAGCCAACCTTCAAGGGAAAGGAATTCCACAAGGGCATAAATACCGGGAGAGGAGAGTAATGGTGGCCATTTGAGAAGTCTGCTTCTCAAGGCCTTCCATGTCTACCTCTGAGAAAGGGAATCTATCATTGTTATTGCCTGCGCCCTGAGCGCACCAAGCAGGACACCCAGCAGAATCGAGGTAAGTGTACAGAGAGCACTCAGTGGGAGTACCTGCCCTGTGTCTCATTTCCTTTCTTTGCTTCAGAAAATACCTATTTGAAATGTATCTAACTTAATAATACTTTATGTTACCTCAAGGTCTCAATAGTATAAATAAGCAATAGAAGAAAAAAATCCTCCTTCATTTTCTAGATTTTAGGCCATTGATTTCTTTTGCTGGTTCAGTCACTGTCTGTTGTCATGCTTCTCAATGAAGGATGCCATTGGCTGTGCTGGCGCTTAGGGGCCACAGAGGACCTGGAGTTATGGCACTCCATGTGTGGAAATTTAGAGCAAGAACTACTGTATCCTAAAGTTATCTCTGTACCTTCACTGTTCCATCTGCAAACTGTAGCCAAACAGGTTTTTCTCAGGTGATCACAATGCTGTTTGGGGATAGAGGGACTGTGGAAGAAGATTTTTGCATTCTTTCAGAGAGATGCACTCAATAAATTTTCCATTGCTTTTGATTAAAATAGCAAGTTTTAAAGCCTTTATTTTTTTTCTCAATTATAGCACTTCTACTTTATGTCAGACATTGATTGTATTGAGCTCTGTTGCCCTCCATACCTGTTTTGCATGCTGTAGCTGTAGGGTTTATAAAATCCAAATCTGACCATACCATTCTTCTACCTAAAACTTCCATAATATGAAAGAATCAGCAGGCATGATGGTACAGCACCCGTAACCCCAGAACTCACTCAAGAGACTGAGGCAAGATGATTGCTATGAGTTCGAGGCCAGGCTGAGCTACAGCACAAGACATCTCAAAAACTAGAAAATCAAGAATCACCACACCATAGTGTCAAATGAACAAAACAGAGTTATAAGTGTGCATTGCTTTTATATACAAAAGATTTCCAAAAAAAATTTTTGTATCACTGATTTCTGTTGGTAAGGGAAACTAGAATGAGAAGCTGTCTTTTAATTGTAAACTTTCAGTACTCTTGAATTTTGTGACAACTGACAATTTGCCTCATTTAAGCAAAACAAAAAACTGAACCAAAAAACTTCTTATATGACTATACTCTATTAAAAGTTCAGATTTCTAA
>PVKA01027827.1:0-30080 GCA_004027165.1 Ctenomys sociabilis | reverse complement strand
AATTGAGTCAGATAAGGCAAAGTGAATGGCATATGCTGCAGGATACTAATCAGCTTTTCTTCTGGATGGTTAACAACCTAAGATCACAAGTCAGAGTTGGAGAAATAGAAGAGCCACAAGGCCAGCCAACATTTTGGCCCTAGCCTTTCAAGGTCAGTGAAGACTCAGGACATAGGAGAACCTGTACTGCAACATCATGCAACTCAGGTGAGCTCCAAATTTTCTGAACAAGGAGATTATGGAGCCACAGAGGAAAGAGATTGAAGTTCTATAGCGTGCCTGAGGAGAGTCACACGAAGAGAAAACTTTCTCTCAAGCTCTCATAGAGAGCAAACTGGTCAAGCTTTGACCGTGACTCATTCACATGGATGACACAGACAAAGGATCTTCAGAATAATGTACAGGACTACAAGATAAACCCTGAGAGGACTTCACTGACCACATAAGAAACATAAAGTACATGTGTTGGGATATAAGTCTTGATCTATCTAGGTCTTAACCATCCAGCAGAAAAGTATAAAAATGAAGTATACATCGCGAGGCCATAATATTAAGCTGAGCTGTAAATAGCTGTGGTTGACAACTTCTTTGAATAACTCACTATCGTTGTAGAATGCTGGACTGTGTTGGACTGTGTTGTCGAGTTCAAGCACCTAAGTTAGTTGAGTGACAATGGAGTGCCCACCTTTGACAGGTGTAGACAAAGGAAGGGGTGTAGAAAGAAAAAATCATGATGTGTGTATATAGACAGTACAATTGGGATAGATAACGCTGTGCTTCTACATAATTCTATGAGAGGCAAGATCTGCACTAATGGTGGTTGGACAGGCTATTATGTCAGCTTCTAGTACTACGGTCATCCACTAGGAAAATAATTATTGAATTTTTGATGTAATTCAGGTATGAAAAATAAGATAAGTAAGCAGCTACACTCTCAATTTACTGATAAGAGACATCAGCTAAAATCATATCTGTAAATATAATATCATGTATGCACCTTGTACGATACCAAAACATTATGAAAACAGTTTGCAATGCATTAATTTATCGAATCTGTATTGTTAAGATGTCTTGAAACTGTCTGATTGACATTTGTAGTTCAATAAAATAAAAAAAAATAAATAAAAGAAATTATAGCATCCTGTTTTTTGCAGCATTTCCTATAATTTCAGGTAACTAATGGCTTTAGTATATGTTTGTATAACGTATTTTCCTGGCTAGAGTATAAGCTTCATGAGGTTGGGAATCATGCTTATTTTTCATCTCTGTTTTCTCAAAAATGGCAATTCTACACTAGCACTTAATATTAATTAGTTAATATTCTCCACTAGCACTTGAATGGAAGCAATATATACTACCCTATGCAGATGGGCTCAGTTTCTTTATTTTTAATTTTACAAATTTTGGGTAAGGTCTCACTTTGTTTTTTTTTTTTAATTTATATGGGCTCAGTTTCTTAATCATTCTTCTACTTGGGGACATTTAAGGTGTTTCCAGCCTTTTCTATTTGCAGTAGTACAGCAATAATCACAATTGCAATCAAATCCTTCTTCACTGGAATTTTTAAAAAGAAAATTATTACAAGATATGGAAAGATGTTACTCAGTGGAGGCCCTGAAAACATGACAAATACGGATTTAGCTGGTGCTGTTGTAGTCTTGTATATATTTGGTGACTTCAGGGTCCAATTGTGCGTGAAACTTTACATGTATGTATATATGAGTCTATATAAGGTACTCACCCCTCATCTTACTCCCTGGAATAGTGAGCTTCTGAAAGTTAAAGGAGGGAAGAAAATAATTTTGAGATAGAGAAGAAAATGAAGTATTTAGGAACAGGAATCAGTATTAATTTCCTTTTGTCATTTATAATTTTCAGCATCAGAATGGCTAGCACTAAATCAGTGATACATGGTAAGGTAGTGGCTATCTATATTTTCCTGGACTTAGTTGAGTGTACTCTTTTTCACATTGAAAGACTAAAATCAATTTCATGTTTTTTTCAAATATAAAAGTAGAGACTTTTAGAGGTGTTGCTCCTCAAGAAGTGCTGACCTATTTATTGTAAGGGAACTAGTTACTTCTAAAAATTGATTAATTTAGGATAAATTCTGAGGGGATTTGACTGACATTAATCAGATACAAAAGCTACAATTCTTGCTGCATAGGTCTTCCATTATCTTGGTCTTAATCATCCAGCAGAAAAGTATAAAAATGAAGTATAAGTAGTAAAGCCATATTATTATGCTGAGCTGTAAAAGACTCAAGTCAACAACTCCTGACATTGTAAGACATACGGAAAACCCAATACTATTGTGGATTACTGGACTATTTTGGAATTTTTGCTGAATTCACGCACCTATAATATTTAAATGACAAAACTAAACAAAAAAGGGATACAAATGAATGAGCATTTTGTATCTCCATGTTCAAAATAGTTAAGATAGATATACAGCTATATTCTCTTAATTCAATGAGTAGAGGGATCTGCTCTAATAGTGTCTGTAAATAGAATATCATGTCTGCATCTTGTACAACAAATAACCACTAAGAAAACAATATGCAATGTATTACTTATTGACACTGTCCTACTAATTTGATTTGAACCTGTCTCATTGCTATTTGTTTTTCAATAAAATTATGGAAAAAAATAAAACAATTAAAACTGATTCATAATGCCAATGTCTCTGTGTAGCATTCTTTCTTTCTAATGATGTTCATTGTCAAACTGGAGCTATGTTCTGAATACTTTTTTGTGGTACTGGAGCTTGAACCCAGGGAGCAGTGAGCTCTATACTCCCTGAGCCTTTTTAAAAAAATTATTTAATTGAGAAACAAATAACAATGAGACAGTTTAAAAACCGATTAGTAGAACAGTTTCAATAATTAATACATTGCATATTGTTGTCTTCTTCGTGGTTATTCATAGTACAAGATGCATAATAGTTAGGATAGATATATCCTGAGCCTTTTAAATTAATTTATTTTTTCCTTTTGAGATGCTAAGTGGCCTTGAACTCATGATGCTTCTTTCTCAGCCTCTTCAATAACTGATAGCATAGGTGTGTGCAACTGTGCCTGGTTCTGAACGTTTTGTTTAAAAAATGCATTCAAACATGGCTGTCAGAATCTACATACCAGATATGCCGGTATTTTATATATACCCTTTATAAAAGTCAGGTTGTCTTTTTTACTTTTTCTGCTGTGGTTATGGCTGGGTTTGCTGTGATTTGTTTTGGCCTTACCCACAAAATCTCCGAGGCACATGACTCTACTGTCCTTTCTTGAATTTCCTATGCGACTTTGTTGTTTTTGTGTTACATAGCATTGTTGCTCACTTATATACTTGTTACGATTCATGTGTACTTGTTTTATTTGTGTAAGCTGCAAGCTCTGTGGTGGCAGAGACCGCTTTATTCATTCCTCTACCACTAACAGTGCCTGGTACACAAGTAGACATTCAACAAATATTTGTTCAGTGAATGAATGAATCACTGCATTTTTTCCCACCTGAGAAGCTTACTAAAAGGCCTGTTTTCACTTTGCAAATATAAAATTATTTGTGCTAAACACACTTTCTCTGCACAATCTGCCTATCCCAACTCTTACTGGAAGCATTATTCTAAGCTCCCGGCTCTGTAATGAAGACTGAACATTTTAGCTTTTCCTGGGCCTACACTGCTGTGTGAATATTCCTGTGTGAATACTCCCTCCTGCACTCTGCTCAAGCCCCAAATCCTGGCACCTCCCTTGTTATTCTTTATCTGTCAGTGCTTTCTGTTCTAACATAAACAGTGGGAACTCTTAAAAAAAATTAGTCAGTGGCATGCTGGAAAATTGGCTTCTGGAATAAGAACTCTGTTTTTTGGTGTTTTTTGATTTCCATGGTAGAAGTATTCTCACCATTGCTGATTTTAAGACACTAAGTTTAACAACTGGCTTGCATATTTCCTGAATATTTAACAATTGGCTCCCAGAAGCTGGTAAGAGCTGGCTCCAGCACACCATTATGATAAAAAACATCAATACACATGTAGTAGCTGGGGCTGGGGAGATAGCGCAGTAGAATAAGTGCTTGCCTGGCAAGCACAGGGTTCTGAGTTTAATCCTTGGTACTGCAAACAAACAAACAAGCAAACAAACAAAAAACCACATGTAGTAGCAGAGTTATATTTTATTTGGCACAATGATCAACATGCACATATGTATATATATAAATAATACATATATTTATATGTATATATTTACTTGGCACAATAACAAAGGTTTAAAGAAAGAATAACATCTATGGATCAGGAGAGTCCCTTACTCTGAACTGGGTTTGTCATAAGTTACCTCTTGTTTTCACGTTTTGAGACGGTCTTACTATGCAGTTTGGGCTGGACTTGTGCTCACTTTTGTAGCCTCACCCTGTCTCGAACTCCCAGTGGTCCTCCTGTCTCAACCTCCTCAGTGCTGGGATTACAGGCATATGTCACCGTGCTCGGTGTTCTTATCCTTGCTTTCATGATGGATCTTAGACATGGCATGCCCAGGGATATGAGCCAAAATGGCACACTGGGGGTGCCAGGACTGGCATGGCACATGTGGCACGAGATCAAACTCAGGTCCTTGTGCTTGCCAGGTAGGTGCTTATGCCTCTGAGCTATCTCCCCAGCCCTAGAACTCCCTTTTAAAACAGATGGGGAGGCTCCACCCATCCCAGAGCTTCTGAGTCCATAGCACAGGGTGTGTGGGGCCTGAGAATTTGCATTTCTAATAAGTCTTCAGGTATGACTCTGTAGATTCTAGAACCATGCTTTGAGAGCCGCTGCTCTAGTGTGGTCACATGCAAAGCACTTTGCTTGAAGTCTGCTTCCCAGTGCTGTGAAGAAAGAGGCACATTTTTATAAACATCCTATTTGGACTGAAGAGAGGAAAATCCACAAAATCAAAGAAAAGAGAAATGCAAAAATGTACTTATAAAAGTGCTAACAGATGGGGATGCTACGTGATCAAGGCTGATTGCTACAGGTCTTAAAGAGAGGACAAAGTGAGTATCTGGGTGTGCATGAAGGCATAACTTATTAGTTTATAACCCTGTTTTAGCTAATTTTATCATATTGGGCTCCTAAAAGATGAGGCCAAGCTGGAAATAGTTTTGATGAGGGTGTGAATCTTGAGGCTTGCTGAGTAACCTCTCTTTTAGATGAAACTGAGCACTAGATCACTTATTTAAGGGCCTGCATTTCAAACAACCTTGAAAAAATTATTTACCCATTACCGTGTGGTGCTCATGCAAATAAGAGGGCTTGGGCAAAGAGGGAACACTTAGCCTTGATTAGATGGGACATATTAGCTTCCTGAAATTTTCTCACCTGTTTAAGCAGCTCTCAATCACAAATCCTGACAGGATAGACAGTCATTGTAGGAAGGATTAACAGGGCTCAGCTAAACCTAAGCAGTGTCACACTTATCCTAGATCTCCAGGGCAATGCATGGTTTTCTGTATCTCTCCAAAATCCCAGCTGCTGGGTTCAGTGGCCTTTGCCTTTGCAGTTCTCCAGGCAGACAATGCTTTGAGACTTACTATTCAGAGCCTGGCAATTTTGTAACTGATTTGACCCCAGCACTGGTTAATTCACAGAAGATAGGGCAAAACAAGACAAGAATGTGCTTCAACCAGGGACTCTTGGAGAAATAGGGTTACATTGAAGCCTGATTTTCTTGAGTTCAGCTGTTTTGTTATTTGCTAGAGTCCAAAGATGATCTTGGCACTCCCATACAGTTTGTGTTGACAAGGTTTATTTGAAATTGGGAGAGAGGAAAGATAGCTCATTATCAGACATATAGGCACAATAGCTTAAAGGAAGTAAAAAACAAATCTATGTCTCACGGGGCTTTCTATAATCTAATTAGAAAACTCAGGCTGCTGTAGGGTTTCTAGGTGTCATTCAATAAGGCCAGTCTCCTCTTGGCTACCTCATGGCAGCCTTTGCCTAGCCCACTGAATGTCTTTACCCTTTCTGAGGAAATGAACCCCAGGGTGTTGGAGGCTAGAAGGCCTCTGGGAGGAAACCACTTACTGCTTGTCTGTAGGATCTGAACGTCTCTCTAGGCCGAGCTATCTTCTCATGCAGGACAGTTTCTCTCCCTTTTTAAGTTTAACTGGTAGCCACACTAGTGGGATATATTAGACAGTGCCTGCATTAGTGCTCCTTTATGTGTGATCCTGGGATCGGCATGATCAGTAGCACCGCTCCTGGGAACTGCTTAGAAATGCATGTTCTCAGGCCCCACTCTAGAGCTGCTGGATCAGGAACTCAGAGGCTGGAGCTCAGTGCCCTCCAGGGAATCCTGCCACATGCCAAAGTTTGAAATCCAGGAGCCTATATAAACTTTCTCCCTGCAGGTATTCTGTAGCAGCAGATAGAAGTAGCTCGAGGCATCTGGGATGAGCCGTTTCTTGGCAGACACCCTTTCCACTCTGTTTGCATTTTAAATGAAGCTCGTTTCTTCCCTGGCATTGCTGCTTAATGATAAAGTGGCACTCTTTAAAAGGTAAGTGAAACCGTTTCTTGGGAAGTATAGATATAAAAGTATATACATGAAAGCAGACAAGCTGTTTTGTACCCATCTTTTAGCTACTGGGATTGTGTGTTGGCGACATTAACTCTGATGAATTCACTCCTTTGCTCCAAATCAGAATATCTCATATTTATTATGCTATACATTTTAAATTGGTTTAGAAGCCCAGCCTCTGCACTGTAGAATGTTTTGTGAATACATCATGGTGGCATGGTCTTATTGCTGTGGTGTCCTTTGGACCTGGACTAAATTCTTGAACATGTGGAGAAGTATGGGCTATCAGAGTTATGGGTTCCCCAAGTCCTGGGTAAAGATATTCCCTAGAATGTCAGACTGTTCACTTTGTGAACTATATAATACAAACTGGTGAAATGCTGGCCTTGGTTACAGGCCAAACCACCCTGGCATTTAGGATCTGCTGGAGGGTACACATAATTATTTTCCTCAAGGGAGTTGTAATAGTCCAGGCATATAATTCAAGACAAAGTAAAATTTTCATTATCTGGGAAATGAGTGCCTTTTAGAAGAGACAGACATTGAGAGCAAATGTATTTCACAGTCTGATTGTGAGAAAGTTACTTAACCTCTTTAAGTCTTGGTTTCTAGTCTGAAAGGTGGGTGTAATATAGGGATCTATGTCTTAGCGTTATAAAAACTGGAAAAGTACTCAGTAGAGTGCCTGTAATCGTGTACATGTCAGTAATTAAGAGCCATTTAAAATGTGTGTGGCTGTAGTTATATACATATGCATACATATAGGTGTTCATAATCATGCATGTCTTAAATGTGTACACACTTATGCATGCATATACACGAAATGAACATATAGCTAGTCCATGAATTTCAATGTATAACTAGAACCATTTTTTCATTCCCCTGTCTACATGGAGCCCTTCCCTCTTAGTGTCATGTTTGCCTTAAGGCAACCATCTCCAGGGAAATACTAATGTTCTTGGAGTTAGTCATTGTACTCATCTGAACTTTGCAGTGGTTTGATGTGGATGAGTGGGACGGGACACTGAGAACACCAGGCTGAGGGCTCACTGGATAGAGGAAAGCATGGGAAAGTGGTGCATACTTCCCTCACAGTGTGCACAGCACTGTCCCAGATAGGGGGGAGGATGCTTTGACCTGGTAATATATGTTGACTTTTAGCAGGGTCTTGCCTGTGTCTTGGAATCATGCCCATCTGCACATCTCTGGACACAGGCTTTCAGCGTAATATGGCTCATATCTATTTCACAGCCTTGGCAAGTTCTATGTTCCCTTTTGCTCTCTATATTCTCATAGCGTGAGTCTTATTTCAAGATGTTGTATTATCTCTGACCTTAGGGCTCTTGCACATGCTGTTCTTTCTTCTTGGAACAGTTTTGCCTACCTACATGTCTTTGTCTAACTACGTCTTACCCTTTAGGCATTAGCTCAGATATCAGTTCCTTAAAGTGACCTCTTCCAGACTAGGTTTATATCTCTATTCTGTGCTCTACAGTACTTTGTCCTGAGTTCCTTTGCCATTGTATTCCCAGAGCTTTAGTACCTTGGACAAGTTTCTGTTTGCTGTGGAATATGCAAGTGAGTGCTGCATGAATGATGACAGCTAGGCAAATCTAGAAGAAAACCAACACTGGATTCCTTCATCTACCTCTTCTCCAACCTGGTTGGAATTCGTCTTTGAATCCTCATGATAGCAACTGTTCAGGGAGAGGAAACTGCTGCAGTTGGGAGGGATGCGTTTCACATTTTCATGCAAATTTTTAAATTTTTCTTCAAATTCGATGGTATAGTAAGAAACTCTTACCTTAGCTGACCTGGGGACTCAATAGTTAGGTCGAGGCTCTGTGAAATGTATTCTCTCCACAGGTTCAGTTGCAAAATGGGTAATCTATAGATCTTAGAAATAAACACACACTTTACCTTTTCCATCTTAGTGGGTGGGAGCAACAAGAATTTCTGGGACTTTAAACATTTCTTTCAGAATAGTGTGCAGGAAGTGGTTTATCATTTTACTTTGAGTTGATGTTTCTGGCAATAACATTCACATACCTAGGATAGATGCAATTGTTTAGCTGTCAACCCCAAACTTAGTCATACCATTGATCTGACATCACAAAGTACTTATTCTATTGATCTAGTGTTAAATGGGTGGTATAATGATAATAATGGGCTTTGATTGACAGTTTGAGTTGACAGATTATCAAGTCACATTTTCCCTCAGGCGTGCTGCTGACATGGTTGGAACATTTCCTTGCCTACACAGATTCCCTTGACCTTTAACTTGTAACATGCTAAATCCAGTCCTCATTTAATGACACTGAAAATGCTACCCAATCAGCTGATTTAAAGAGGCAGAGAATCCAGAATTATTTAAACGTATCTGACAGCATGAAGAAAATGAGGTAAACTTGAAATATTTATTCATTGCATAAGTGAATTCATACTTATGGCTCATGTAGCAAGGAGGACGATCACGCGACACTGACAATGGTATCTCGGGCATTCACAAGTAGACTGTCACAGTAGCACAGGCTAGCCTGTGTCTGCCATGGTAAATACTCCTGGTCAAATGGAGCACTGGCCACAAAAGAAAGGAAGGGAAGCCCTTTTGTGGTTTGAGATCAGGGCCGCCAGTGAGGAATCCATGCCCCAAGTTCTGCTCCTTGCTGTTAGTTCTGTGGTTCTAGGACTTGCTTCCTGCTGTTGTCCTAGACCAATGTGATCCACATCCCCAGGGCACTGGTGAGAAACTGAAATTTAAATGTTCTGCCTCTATCCTAGTTCTACTGCATGCGAATCTGCTTTTGAACAAGATTCTTATTAAAGTTTGAGAAGTATTTTACAAGTTTCATCCCTTTTCAGGTGTGAATTTTTGTTTTTAACGTTGGAGGTTGATTGAATTGAGAGCCTATGCACTGAACCACACATCCAGCCCCTTTTATGATTTTAAATTTTGAGACAGTCTCACTAAATCAGTCAAATTACCAAAGCTGGGCTCAAATTTGCAATGTTCTTGCCACTGTCTCTCTAAGTTCTGGGGTTATTGGTCTGCAACACCAGGACCAACTAGGGGCAAATATTCTTTTTTTTTTTTTTTTTTTCACTGAAAACATTTTATTGGGCTTCTGAACAGAAACAGGAATTTATTTGCCAGGAAGGATGAGCCCATCATACTTTCACTGGAACCAGCACACAGCCTCCCCTTTGCTGGCTCTGTGTTTGGCCCCAATGCAGCCCATTCTGCGCTTCTTGTCTGTGATGCTGAAACCTGGCCTACCCAGCACCATACAGAAGTCCAGGCCATAGATACCAGTACTTGAGTCATATTTGATGCCCAGATCGATATGTTCCTGGATTACAAAACCAAGATTTCCAGTACTGGAGAAGTTATTTTTTCTTAATTCCTACTCTGTCACCTTTAGGCCTTTCTCCAAGATTTTTTCCTCCTTTTCCCCTCGGACTGTGTAGCGGACAACTATCTTCTTGTTTCTTCTGATGCCAAAGGACCTGACAGTGTATCTAGCTTTAGAAAACACAGGAGTCTGGCCCGAGAGCTGCTCTAGGACCACAGCTGCCCGCCTTAATCTGTCTCCACTCTCCCTGACACAAATGTTAAGGCAGAGTTTGCGAATTTGAAATTCCCGTATGGGGTTCTCCTTCTCAGCTTGATCCTGAGCCATGATGGATAATCAGAAGGGGGGGGCAAATATTTTAGAGCCAATTTTTCCCTAGGACAGTAGAAGTTTAGGTTTTAGGTTTTAAGTCCGTAACCTTTACATATGATTTTCTGAAGGTCAAAGTTCTTAGTTTTAAGCAATAGAAGTGTTTTTGGCCTGGCCTAATTGAGATTCTAGAGGGTGGGATACATAGAGTCTAAATGGCTATTTTTTTTTAAACAGCTATTTTTTTTGAAAAAGTTTCCCATGCCACTCTTGGCAACACATTTTGAACCACTGAATTAGTCTGGAGAGGAGGATGGACTTGACATTTATGATTTACATAAACTCATGTTGGGAGATTTTTGGTTCAGAGCTAATTCTTTAGGTTTCTTATAAAGCCCAATAGAAGTGGGTTTTAATAGGGCATGGATATAGCTTAGTGGCAGGGTGCCTGCATAGGGTACGAGGCCTTGATTTTGATCCCCAGTATAAGAAATAAAGTTCTAACAAACTATAGAGAACATGTTAGAAAAGGTGAGAATTCTAGATGAGCATTCAATATCCTCCTGGACTTGAAAACAGCAAAAGGCTGTACTAATTGGGAATGTTTAGGACCTTTTTCCTAAGTATGTTTAGCTAAAATAAGGGGGGAGGAGAAATGGAGAAAAATGTGAAGAAGCAATTTTATTTCCATTTTTATGGGATATAGTATAACTATTATTAAAGGTTTAATTCTGACAACTTTTGTTAAAAAGTGGCTGCAGGATCCAATAAAGAAGACAGTATTGGCAAGATTTTACCAGTGTTTAAAAATTAGCAAAACAGCTCTAATTTCCAGCAAATTATATGTTATTTTTAATGCTTTCAGACAGTCTCAGGTGACAGTTATGTTTATTTCCATCTCTAAGATGAGGAAGTTCAGACAATAATTTGTTTATGTTCTGATGTTGTAGGGTTGAGAGATGAATGTAGGATTTGTTTGTTTAAGATAAATTTTAGAGCTGGGAGTGTAGCTCAGCAGTGGTGTACTTGCTTAGCAGGTGTGACTTGCTGGGTTCTATCCCAAGAACAGTTAAAAAAAACCCTGAAAAGAAAGATTTTAAACTCACGATTTACTCCCTATGCCATTTTTTTGATTGAGAAAACATAACAACAGGAGTGTTTTTCTGCGGTGAGATGGTAGAAGTACTCTACAGGAAGGAACAAAGACAGAAGAAAGATTTCACTGATGAGTCGGTTGATGAGAAGGACAAATGATGTGATTTTGTTCATAAGTGGTTTAAGCAGAGTCAATAAACCATCAGTGGCTATGAGAGAGAAGCTGGCAGCTGAGGAAATAATTCTGGATGTAGTTTTAATGCTATCTGGCTTCTGGTCCCTGCAGATACAAAGTCCAAGAATGGCTCAGGGTGAGTTATGTCAACCATGGTCTGGGGAAGTAATTATGTCTAGTTTAAGCAATGACTGGTCACACATTAAAGATATGTAAAAAAAAATAAACAAAGTTAAATAAAAACCCTGAAGCCTTAAAGTTTGGGAGGTTTTATTTGACATGATCTTCTCTGTCAGGAAAGACAAGTATGATATTATTTCTCAGAGAGGAAACTGAGACTTGAGAAGTTTCTAGAATTTGCCCAAGGTCATAGAGGTAGTGAAATAAGCAGAGTCAATTGGCAGTTTTTTTTATTTGGCCCTCATAACACAGTACCTATCTTTATGTAGGGCATTATTAATTTATTAAATTTTATTATAAATTATGTACTTCTTTTGTCTTAATTGGTACTAATAAGGATTAATGCTTATGATTAATGATTTAAATCGCTACTTATTGATGCATTGGTCCCAGGTTAGATATAGTTCATGTGAAATGTGGTGTAGGATATGGGATTTTTTAAAAGGTGATCCTGATATGCAATAAAGTAAGAACTACTGGACTAGAAAATTCTCCCTCTCTTACTCTATTATTTTGCCCTTGCCCTCTTTGGGAAACATTTTTGGGAACATGAGGCAATAAAGAAAACACCTCATTAATCTGTTAGCATAATAGCAGGCTGGGGAGTAGACAGGCAAACTCACACTCACAAATGAAAAACATAAATTTCACACCCAGTCAAACTTGGAGGTTGGCTTCATCTGTCCTTTATCCAGAGATCTTCCCTAGCCTGTCAGAGCTGAAGATCAAATGTTGACTAATTTCCCCAGCAGTGGTGGCACTTTTGAGTGCCATGACAGTTGAGACTTTGTTGTGCTGAGAGTCTTGTGGATGCAGTAAAAAAAATTGTTTTTCAATTTCTACAAAAATGTTTGTTTTTAACTTTCAACACCTGGCAAATGGGCAAAACAGCATCAGTCTCCTACGGCAGCAGTGGTGAATGTTTTAGAGCTTTCAGTGATAACAATCAGCAAGCCATTGTGCCTATGTGGTAGGTTCCACCACTGTTCTAGGGCTAGTAGGAAAGTTAGAATAAATTTGTGTATAGTGGTAGAACCATCCCTGACACAGACAGTAGTTCTTTCCCTTTTGATGGTTATTGCAGCCAGCCTCCAGGCTTTGTTTGTCTTATTAGTTTTAGAGGTTCAATTCAGTCATTCAGGAATTGGAATACCCCATGAAAAAAACAAGTTTTTCCTCCGAAAACTGGTTAGTGTGTAAAATAGTGGTATAAATGGTTCTGTGATTTAACTTATATGCTAATTTGTCTTTGTTTTAAGAGTTGTATCCAAGTATTTTTTGAAGTGAAACGATATTGGCTAATTTAGCTTAGCATCTGCAATGTGAATTCCATGTGTAGTCTAGATTCACAATAAAATTAATGTTAGGTAAAGTTTCCATTATTTTAGGTTAGAATGAGCTAATTTAGCTGCATAGACATAAGTCTACAAGCCTAGGTGCATTAACTTGTAATCCTTTCCCTTAGAGATTTTTTGCTTCTTCTTGGAATATGTTCACAGCTGTCAGGTGATGTTTAGTTTAGTTCTGCTTTAGGGGAATTATTTTTATTATTTTTAAGGGTTCCTTGGTGAATGAGCTGCTTGAAATGTGTGCTTTGAGTAAAACAGTTTTCATCTCAGAAGTGAGGGCAAAGAAAAATCAAGAGATATTTCCTTTTTGACTCATTTGCTTTTCTTCTGAGATTCCATAGCAGTAAATAAAGAACATTGGAACCAAAAAAAAAAAAAAAGCCACCACTCTAACATGTCTTGTCACGTTCTGCTCACCCCTACACCTGATTTCAAATGTAAATTGCACGGCATTTAGCACTAATGAAAATACTCTAGTGAAGGAAATTGTTAAGATTTTTCTGGTGCTCCCCTAGGGGTAATATTAAAACCCCTGTTACTAACATCTCACTCTGAGAAGACAAAAATGTGCACTGAGAATACAAAAGCCCAGTTGGCATCTAAATGTGGGCTGATTAATTTGCTGTTACCAATGCGTGGATTTACGAGATGTAAAAGTAGGGCCCAGGAAAACTATTGAGATCTCCATATTGCAGGGCTCCTTGACCCTGGATTTTTCAATGCTTGCTTAATCATGACATTCTGCTTTCTATTTATTTATACAGTTGCTTCAATGAACAAATTAATAATTATACAGCACATTGACAAACATGCCGGGTAATATTTGCCAGATTTTAAATTAATTTAATTCAAGGGCCACTTCATTTACAGGATTCATCCGCACATCAGGCGTAAGCCTTACCTCGTTGCTATTCATGCTACACCAAGATTTGTCATCATTTTCCCTCTTATTTCTTCTCTGCAGACAAAGACAGCACAACTTGCCACGCCAAATAATTAGACACTAACAGGCAGGCGGGAGACAGATAGATGACAGTCAAATAGGAATATAGATAAATGCGCAGATGACATAAATTTAGAAGGAAGAATAATAGCTGTTACTATGATATGTGGAAAACAATGAGATTCCACTAAAATCTTGTAGTTACTTTCTCTTTAGCACCAATTTGCAATTTATCTTCTCTTGTTTCATACCCACAAACCTTCCTCACAATTTTCAGACTGGAAATTCAAATGAATAGTTTATGGTTCCAGAAATAATCACTCTTCTTGGGAATAAGAAAAATCATGTAATATTGGAACTTCTTGGGCCTAAGAGCCAGGCAGAATTCTGGGTTGTTTTGTGTATCAGTAATGGTTGAGTTAAAATTGATAAGAGTAGATCATGTAGAAAGAGCCTGCTGCTTTTAGAAAGCTTGTCATTGAACCACCAGACATATTTGTATTTGGGTTTGTAAGAAAGCAAAGAAGGGTCCTAATTCAATTGTGATATATTAGCATTTATATAGTTATGGATAAAGAGGAAGCCTTGGGCAGTAGGGCAGAATAGCAGCAAGAAAATAAATGAACCAACTTTAATGTAAAAGTATTGACTGAGCTATGCCTTTTGCTATGGAAGGAAGGTATGGGTACCAAATATGTTATCTTGTGTTCATGGACAATAATGAGATATAATTGAGTACTGACAGGCTGATTCAAGCAATAGAACCATAAGCTAGACCTCAGTTAGCTAGTTTGTGAATTACTTTCTATGGCACTGGAACTCTATGATTCTGGGCATTAGTTGATCATAGTTGGCTTGTGGGCTTTGTAGATGCATGTAAATGCATCTACATGCAATGCAGTTTTAGGGGAGATAAAATTCCTCCTACAAATGTTGTTCATATATTATTAGATATCCTGGATATGGATCAGTATCTGTCACAAGATTGTGTTAGGGTTGGTAACCATTCTGAGTGAAGTCAACATCCAGTGCCTAATAGTATTTGTTACTGAAATAGAGACATAGTGCTGTGTGTGCTATGTATGTGCATGCTATATTATCAAGAGATATTGACTTGATTGTGTTTTTTCATTACTGTACAGGTTTAGGTTTTGAGGGGGATGGAGAGGGCATGGGGAATCCACAGGGTAGTGCTGCTAAAGGTAAATCATTTTCTTTTGGGGGTGGATTATATTCTAGAATCAGAGAATACTATGTGCATTGATGTTACTGTATCCAGGGTAAACTATTCTTAGAATATTATATTTTCATTTTCTAACCAGAGGAAGATATTTAGGTACAATATTGTAAAGTGGCTTTTTTTGTAAATGGAGCAACCATTTAGAGAAA
Source organism: Ctenomys sociabilis (assembly GCA_004027165.1). Lineage (NCBI taxonomy): Eukaryota > Metazoa > Chordata > Mammalia > Rodentia > Ctenomyidae > Ctenomys > Ctenomys sociabilis. The sequence continues at coordinate 14,727 of PVKA01027827.1, read as the reverse complement.
ATCAGGGAAAGACTAGGCAGATAATTTCAGTACAGGCAGGTTTTTGCTTCAGTACCCGAGATAATTGTCTCAATGTCCTTTTTACTCTGCAGGGTCACAGATGTCAAAAGGAATTCCCACATGCAAGTGGAAATTGTGCAATACATAGCCCAGAAATTATGTGTCTTTTACTTAAAAAAAAATCAGGTAGACCTATATGCCATAATAATTATAAAAATTATACCAGCATTTATTTGGTTATATTAATATGCTATTTGTATTAACTAGTTTTACTAATTACCTAATTACTGCCCGCTAGGGTAATTACTCATCTTGATTAAATGAATGTCAAAAGGTGAACTCATAGGCATGAATTTGGTAATCATTTTCCTATCTAGAATAATAATGCTGAGGGCAGATGTTCAACCCATTTAATATTCTCATTGATTGTAGAGCTAGAAGGAGATTTTGAGGTGTAGTTCACGAAACTAGTGTAACTAAATAGATGACTGAAGTAAATAGGTGTGTATTAGAAGCACATAGTAATGTTTTCCTTGATAAAAAGGAGCATTAACATTCATGAATGATTTGATAGTCATTTCAAAAAAGGGGCAGTGAAAAAGCAAAGATGTTGGTAGTAGATGGACTTGAGTTTGAATCTTAGTTTCACCTGGCTCAAGGAAAACAATCTTGCTCCTCTGGGTCTCATTTTCCTAGTTGGTACAGTGAGGATATTGATTCAGTACCAGCTGCTAGTGTTGTGAGGGCTCAATTAATTTTTGTATAGTGTCTAGAACTGAGGACACTTCTTCTAAATCTACTATGTTGTACTTTGGGATATGGGTTTCACAATCTTAGCCTACTGCTTAACAATTGAATTTTTTAAATAATTGAATTTTGAAATAGAAGTTACTAGAGTGTCTAGTGATATGAATAAGAAAACATAGATTCTCATAACAAGTGTTCCTCAGTAGGTAAACTCCAGTACCACCAGACCAAAAATGTCCTGATTAGGTAAGACTGGCCTAAATTTCAACATAGGAGACACCTGTGTGAGTACAAGCATCTTGAAGGTAGAGATGTGATCCCTTTCGTTTGTATGTCTTCATTACTTACAATAAACCAAAAAATCTACTTTAAAAATATTTGTTGAATGACTACCTCATGCTCACATAACAAGTGCATCATAGCCTTTATGGTCTCCATGGTTTCAAAGGTCACTTTGGGGAATGCATTCATGTTCCAAAGACCAGAAACATTATTGCTGTTGGCATCTTTTGTACATGTTAGCAGCTATGCTGGACTGGTGTAGTAGGTGTTGCTCTGATCCACATATCCAGGGTGATAAGGAAATGCATCTTAGCTCTCCCCTGACACTATAGTACAGTTCATCTTTGCTTCTAAAGTGCTAATTCTGGGACCAGTCCAGAGATGGGGACCCACTCATACCACAGAGGAAGTCAGCTGTGCCTTTCTTATTTGGTGTATGGGCTTTCTGTGTCCACATTAAGGAGATAGCTGTGGGGTTTCAAAGGAGAATGAGATAAAATCATCTCGTAAAGGAGTCCAGTGGACAAGACAAACAACCAAGTGACTGGTTGCAATGATGCAATGTGCGCTTATGAGAACTATGTTTAATTATGGAAGAAAACATGTTTGGCTCTTCCTGAGCTAGTGTTAGGAGGCATATGGGCAACTGTTCAAGGTCTTTAAGGTGAAGAGCTTGTTGGGGATGCAAGAGAGAAGGGCTAGGGCAGCGAGAATCCTTGAAAGAGTCTGAGCCATATAAAAGCCTCCTTGCCAGTCCTCTCAAGAATGTTGATCACAAGAAAAATATACTAAGTATGAACACCAGTAACTGTGAATAACACCCACAATGTAGTGCAAAGTTAACTGTGAATACCACCATCAGTGATGATGGTACACCAACAATTACAAGTACCATCATTTACTCTGATGTATTGAAATTTCAAATAAAAGTTTCAGAGGTGATTATTTGGTGATTGTTTTGTGAATGCATTTTTCTTTTACCATTCCTTGTGCCTTTGGTTGAAACAGGATTGCATTTCAGTGACACGCTGAGATTCTAAAGAGGTGTGTGCTCACACAGTTCCCTGAAGGTTTGTACTATAAAAGGTCAGAGAGGACCCACAGACCATAGGGCAGTAACATTACTGGCTCTTGGTTTTTACTTTAACCTACTGAACTGTACTCAGTCTTTGGTTCCAGCATTCACACAAGCAAACAAATAAATAAAAGTCCTTCCAAACAGGACCTTAGAATTTTATGTAATGCAAGCAGAAGATGAAGAATTATTCTACTTTTTTTTCAAGAGCTTTTGGGTGAAATTCCAATCATTTCTAATACTATTTAAAATCCTTTTAAAGAACAGCATTCTCTTCCTATAATTGATAGCCAAGACACCACCATGGGGGAAAGGTAGGTGGAAGAAACTGAGTTATAGATGTACTCAACTGAAAGTGCTTCTAAATTATGTTGTCAAGAAATTATGGCAACATTATTTCAAATGCTTTTACTCCTAATGCTCTTACTCCTATTGCTCTTTCATCCAATCCTAATGTCTCCACTTTTGTTTGTTTTGTATGATCCACCTACAGAAGAAGGTTGTGTTGCAGTTTTGGGGTCATGCCTTAAGAGTGTTCAGTGGAGATGCCAATACTCCAGGTGCAGAAGGTTGGCTGCTAGTGTAAGAGAAAGTGCATGGCTTTATGTCAGCTGTTTATGTGCTTGCACAAATTCTCCTCTAACTGTACTGAGCTGTTATTATTTTGAAAGTACTGTACTTTAAACTTATAAAATAGTCTCGATTTGAATTCTTCAAGAATGCTTCCCTTGGAGAGTTATCTGGAAAATCTAGGGAAGTAGGGAGAAATAGGTAAACTAAGGTAGGAGAAGCTTCAGAATTCAACACATTTATGGACTTTATAACAGAGAGGTAGCTGAGAGGTCAAGGCGTTCCTCGGTCAAGAATGAGTAACCTCACAGGAAGATTTTGAAAAGAAATCTTTTTGGGACTCAGTAATTGAGCAAAAATGTCATCAGTCTGACTTTTAAGTAAAGGCATTATGAACATGAAGGATGTAAGAGGACCAGGAGGCTGCCAGCAATTTTTTCCACATCCTCAAAGATTCTAAGGTGCAGATTCTCTTAGGGACAGATGAGAGACCTGTGGACCAAATGTCAACTGCAGGAACTTGCTTGTTAAGGTTTTTGCACTTGTGCATCCATTCACTCTTGAAACACTGAGTGTACCCATAGCTTTCAAGCAGGTTTATGGCGTACCCTAGCAGAAGACTGGGATAGGAGGAGGAAAATAGCCCAGGTGTTTGTGTCTCTCTGTCTCTGTCTCTGTCTCCACCTTCTTTGAGGATTCAGAAAGAGGGTGGCTGTGTGGTTACCTGCAAGCTAGAGGCAGTGTTCACCAGAACCTGACAATGCTGGTAACCCTGATCTTAGAACTGCGGGACAGTAAGAAAGTATGAGTTGTTCAAGCCATGGAAACTAGTCATAATTTAGCAATTATGCCTGTGTATTTAGGGATCCTGGCTTAAGCTTCATGATACGTCTGGAGTGGATGTTCTTTTCTTGATCAAACCCGAACAGATATAGTCACCAATAGTTTTGAGTTTCTACTTACTTCATTGTATTGCATTGAACATCATTGAAAATTACTGTTTTTGGTGAAACCGGAGATTGAACTCAGGCCCTTGTGCTTGCCAGGGAAGTGCCTATTCAGGTTGGTGCTGAACTCACTATGCAGCCTAGGTTGACCTCAGATGTACAGTAATCCTCCTGCCTCAGTTTACCTAGCAGTGGGATCACAGGAATGTACCACCACACATAGTTTGGAAATGACTTTTAAATAGTTCAACTTTTGTTTAGTTCTCCTTTTCTGGCTTTTTTTATTGTTTGTCAATCTCAGTTCTTCTGTTTCTCAGATCATTTCTTTTCAGTTTTCCTAAGGTTCTCATCCTTCACTTTCTTGCATGTTTTATAGGTTTAACTTTCTTACCCTTCTGGGATCATGTTGTTAGTCAGTGGTGTTAATTGAATGATATTCATATCCAAGCTGCACACAGAATTTGGAGTTCTGGACTTGCATGTCCAACCGTTCCAGCTATCTCTGTACACATATCAGACTCAGTGTTTGCAAGATGCTCGCTAACCTGCCCATCAAACCTTTTCCATTTTTCTGCCTGCATTTCCTCTCTCTGTGAGGGAAACCTCAAAAAAAAAAAAAAAAAAACAAGAATTCAAAAATTGCTTATGGCTCCTAACACTCCTGCCATATTCAGCCATGTTCTTATGGGTCTTTACTTACCACAGTATTGCTTGAATTTTTGTCTTGTCCTGTATCCCCATTTCCAGTGACTTAGTTCAAGCATCTATCTTTCCTGCTTTTATTCTTTTTTTTTTTTTTTTTTTTTTTTTTTTTTTTTTTTTTTTTTTTTTTTTTTTTTTTTTTTTGGAGGCACCAGGGATTGAACTCAAGCCCTTGTGCTTGCAAGAGAAGGGCTTATTCTACTGAGCCATCTCCTTGGCCCCACTTGCTCTTACTCTTGCTCCAATCTCTCTTCTGTTCCTTCTGCCCTCATTCTTGCCCCACCTCTTCATCTCTGCCTTCTATTGCCATCAAAGTGATCTTTCATTAAAGCTAATCTGAGCATGTCTTTGTCTAGATAATTCAAAGGTTATGCATTGTATCACAGAGAAATAATGAGTGACAAACAAGATTTTTCATTGCCAGTGTTGCTTGGTTACTGGACTTTATAATTATCTCCCAATATTGCCTTCAACAGTCATGACTGGGAAGGAACTCTGTTTCATGTATTTTAAGGATCCTGATTTTTATTGTTTTCTGGATCAACTCTGCTCTAATTCTGTGAATTCTGTCAATCTATCCATGTAATAAATAGGGAAAGAGGATGAGCGTTGGGGTGGAGGAGCTTTCATGGGCCAGGTTTGGAAGTGGTGTACATCGCTTTTGCTTATGCCCAGAATTATCATCTAACTGTCATCTACAAGGGGTGTTTAAAAATGCTAAATGGCCATGATATCCCCAAAGAAGAGGGACACTAGTGGTTTGTGTTAAGATGATCAAAAGATAAACAGTCTCTGCTACAACACTGTCCTTTACAAATGTTTTCAGGAGTAACTCCTCGCATTTTTTTCTAGGCTGGGTTGAGAAGTCTATTCTTTCTTTGTTTTTCCACTGTACCTTACTCATCTCCATTGAGGTACTGACTGTGCTATGTTTCACTTATTTCTTCACATGAGTGATAGTGTGGGACTTAGTTGAGTAGGGGCAAGCATAGTATGATGAGCGATGATGAACCTTTTAGAGCTTTCAGTGATACAAACAGCCCACTGTGGCATGTGTGCCATAAGCTTGCCACCATTGGCCTAGACAATAGCTGATGTTTAACAGAGATTTCTTGAATTAAATAGTAAATTAAATAATTATAGTTTTTTAGGAGCATTTAAAAAAATTTGCTTCAATAGTACTTCTTTAAATGAGTACATTTTGCCAACTTCTCTCAAGTCACTGTTTATTTTGTTTTGTATTAAATCCTCCTTTAGGCCTCATAGCCCATCAAGATAACATTATCTCCCCTACTGTATATCTATAATTAGGTTTCAGGAATAAAGGGCAAATGCAAACACATTTTATCATTCAGGCAAAAAAGTGCACCAGTAATAAGGAAAGCTGTTATCAGTAGAGCAAGGAAAATGCTGGTTCAAAGAGGTATAAGCACAGTTCTGAGCAGAGGTCATTGCAGATGGATGAGGTCTTATCAGCTGCCTGGTTCACTCAGCCTGCAGTGGCCACTTTAAGGCCAGTGGGGATGGCAGCCAAGGAGATAATCAGTGAGTCTGCCTAGGCCACAAGTGCTCTGGGTCCTTTGTAAGAAGTGATTCATCTAGTGCTCTTCAAAGGACCTTCCCCTGTATTCTGAGCCAGAGGCACACTGCTTAACGTAGAGAATTAAATTGTTCTCTAATTGCTCAGTGTGCTTAATCTTTTCTGGGCAGAAAGGTTGGAAATATGTCTATAAAGTGTCTTCATAAAATGTTTGCCTTTTTGAAACTTCCTCTGTTCAGCCTTAAAGATGCTTAGGCCACAAGGAACTTCAGAAATCATTTGGGCTGATGATCTTCCATTGATGCCCAGGATTCAGTAGAGATGGGTTGAAGGACTTTGGAGGGTAGGAAAGAGGATGATGGTGGTAGATGGGTCTGGCCTATCTATCCAGATTTAGCTATAGCAGCTTCCTTTTAATTACTTTGGCATATTGGATTCTAGCAATTCTATAAGACAAAAAGGGTTTCATTGCTAAAAATATGTTGAAACATACTGATTTTACAGTGTTTTGTTTTGCAGATATGAAAAAGGCTGAAAGAGCTAGTCATCTACCTAGTAGGTGGTGAGTATGGTGGAAGCCAGGTTTTCTATCACCCCCTGACCAGTGACATTCCACAGGATTACAATGATTTTATATGGCTGGCATTTAGAAGCAAATGAATTTATTTTAGGAGCACTGTGCTATACATTTGTATGCAATATATTCTTATTTCAGATGATGGCAAATAACTCACAACTATTCTAGAAAAAAGAAAAGTTATACCCAACGATGAACAGAATTTAAACCTCTTTAAAAAAGAATTTAAGGCTCTAGCAGCCACGAGAGGAAAATTTAGCTTTCTTTTAAATTCCCCACAGAGACTGCATCTAACACTATAAGCTATGAAACTTTAAAAAGATAGTGAATATGGAACTTTATAAAGCTGAGCTGCTTCTTCCATTATGGGGAGTGTGACTGTTCAGTAAATGCCCATTTACTGCATTCAGAAATTAAGAATACAAAGCTAGCTTCCAGATGCCAGGGGCTGAAGAGGGTGGAGGTTGTTCTGCCTCCTTCTCCTCCGTGGTCAAAGATAAGATCCCTTCAGCAATTAGCCACAAGGTGGCCACAGCTCACCCCTTCACCTGCACAGAGGGCTCCTGCTGCCTTCCTCCCTCCTTTTACTTGAAGAGAATTTTAAGTACATGAAGCAGTGTTTTTGGAAGACAAAAATATATATGATTTCATCTTTAATCAGTGAATTTATGGTTCTTTATGAAAGAACTGAATGAAAAGCAACAGATAATATTTTCAGCTGAAAACGGATATAGCAAGTCTCTTGTTTTAAAAAAAAAGCTCACAAGCAGTTTTATTGGGCTGTTTTGTTTTTTTATCCTGAAATGAAGAAAGGAGATGATGCTGACATCTTATGGGAGATGATATGCACCATAATTTTGATTAAATGCATATTTCTTTTGCAAAATGGACACTACAGTAAAGGATAGAGATAACAACATCAAGATCAGCAATAGGATGCACTTCTCAGGTGCTTACTTTGTGATTCTAAACCTCTGCAGATCTCTCCTTTTGTCTTCCTATGTAATAATAGCATTGTGTACAGTAGGCACATATAGACATAGCTGTAAAGCCTCGCTCATAAATGGTGGCACTGAAGGTTATTTTACCTTGTTGAGCTGCCTCAAACCTGTGAAATGGAATAAGCATTTTTTCCTCCGACACTTGTTTTAGGCATTAAATTGGTAACTTGTGTGAACGCTGGTTGTGAGTTCTCCCTATTGAGTACAGAGAAGCAATTTGAGGTCAGGTTGTTTAAACCAAAGTGTGACATATAATATAGAGCCTATCTTAAGCGACAGTAGATACAAAAATATGACCTATAAGGGGCAGATTTCCTGGGCTTTCATATCTGATCCAGTATTAAGATCCTATGTATGCAGCAGTATAGCAACTTTACTTTAACCCCCTTCCTTTGGATAAAGTGAAATCACAGTTGGAAATGCCCAACAAGAAAAAGCCTGTAGAAAGTATAAATAATTTTTTCTAGATAAAAGGTCAACCTGGCTGATGGCCAGGTATCATTGTCACCAAAAGTCATTGCATGAGTGCTCAATGAAGTGTCAACACAAGAAAATGGCTTCTGAAAGTAGGATATATTTTTGTTGAAGGGACTAATATTTCATTCAACAACATGCAATTGCTGGTTTGAAGGTCAAATTCCATCCAATATTGGCAATTTCAACTAATTCAACTTAATATTTTGTCCATTAGGAAGATGAACATTGGAACAAGTTCCTACAGGGAGGCTGTGGACTTTTATTTCTGAAACTAATTATGACTCTGGAAAATTATTTGTCCTGAGTGAGTTAGATATTTTCTGAAAGACGGAGGTGGGAAAGATGTCAAGATAAGCCTACCAGAGGCTAGGGTATAGCTCAGTGGTGGAGTGTTTGCCTAGCATGCTCCAGGCCTCGAGTTCCAACTCCAGCACCAGAAAATAAAAATTTTGCTGCTCTGCCTCCTTAAGGCGAAGAGCTCTGTTTTTCTAAGATGCTAATAAAACTATGGCTAAATCTGCACCTTTATGAATAAAATCCATTAATACTTTCCCCTTTTCTCCTGTTTGTGATGAGTTTTGCAATCTTGGAAGTAATGACATGAGGGTTGGAGAGTTATTTGGTATGGGGTTTGCCCAGTGCATTATAAGAGGTTTGACAGCATCTCTGGCCTTGACTCATTAGATGCCAGTAGAAACTTTCTACTCTATTGTAAAACACAAAAATGCCTCTAAGCACTGCCAAATGTACCAAAGAAGTCTGGAATCAATCTTGGTTCAGAACTACTGCTCTAGATGTCAGTTTTCAGCTTCAAGACTTATCTAATTAGTCCCTGAAAAATGTAAGGCCTGGTCCTCTACCTCTCTCTTTTTCCTGCACTGTTTTCTACTTCTTAGATGTTCTGAGCCATTTTTATTGAGGCAATTACATGCTCACAGATTTCAAAAATATTTACTTGATTCTTTTGGAAAACTTGATCTGGGAATGGGGGACGATGGGAAGGTGGAGGAGAAAGGGAAGTCAAAATGATTTAGATGCAATATGTATATGTACCAGTTCTCCACGATGAATGTATTCAGTATATATCACAAATATAAAAAAGGGAAATAAAACTGCATTTTAATATAAAAATTTTTAGTGGTTTATAATTATTAGTGTCATTCTTATCTTTTATATATTACATATTGCATCCTTAGGCTCTGGGACATGACATTATTGCCTTTCTTCCTTTTTATCTGTGTACAAACATATCCAATCAACTCACCATTGTTCCATTTAGTGGTGGAGCGTTCTCCATCAGGTGGATCTACAAAGGCCCAGTGCACAAGCACAGCACTAAGAATTACCTGATATTTCTTGCATAGAGGCACAGAAATTATGTGGTGTTCTTGGGAAATTTAAACCTTTATGGTTTTTGTCTTGAAGCTTGAACTTCCTTATCATTTGCTTTTACCTGCTGGCCCAAGTGGATGTAAGTTGTGTAGACAGGTAGATGACTAATGCTGAGCCATAAGGAAGAGAGAATCATGAGCTCTGAGACAGTTGAAATCCTCTTTTATTATCCTTTACAACTGTAGTTGACATAGCATTTCCTTTCTTTTCCCTCTAGAGATCCTTATTCACCTGCCAAGTTCCGGAGAAGATGGTCTCAGAGTAGCAGAGCTGCTTAACATTGTTGAAATGATATCTAGACCTCTTGAGGTGTCTGCCTGTGTATGCCAGGGCCTGAGGGAGGTCTGGGGAACAACTATGCCAATAACTTTTTGATGGCTGCTGCCACTGTGAGTAGAAGAAAGTGCAGCTTCTTCTCCTTGCCATTTCTCCAGGAGTCCCAAATACTGAGGTCAGGGAAGGAAAGTGTTGCTTGTACAAGGCCAGCTCAGAAGGTGAGCAGGGGCTGTGAAAAGGGTTGACTGCTGTTTTTTTCTCTGTGCTATTGAAATAAGAGCAGTTTTCCTGTCCCGTGCAAAAGCATTGCCACTGCTGACAGCTGAGAAAATTGTGTGTATACTTTGGAAGCAGGAGAACTCTACATCAGAAAGAGCCAAACCTTCTCTTAGAGGTCGTTTATATGGCAATCTCAAATGACATCCTCCCACACTGATTTTACATCAAGAGTTCCTGTCCTGGATACACATTTGAATCATTTGGAGAGCTGGTGAATAATTTGGATACTTAGCCTACATTTCACACTATTTAGATCAGAATCTCTGGTGGTGGCCCAGTCTGGTATTGGTATTTATGAAGTTCTGCAGACAATCTTAATGTGCAGCCAAGGATAAGGTCATTAAGGTTTTTCCTTTTGAAAACTATCCCTATAAGATTCCTTCATTTCTCTAAGTCAGTGGTTCTCAAACTTGAGTTTGTGTCAGAATTCCCCTGGAGGGATTCTTAAAATTGTTTACTGTGTTTTTCTGTGCGAGTATCTGATTCAGTGGACCTGAGGTGAGGCTTGAGTTTTGTGTGACAATTTCCCAGCTAATGCTGATGCTGGTTCCAGACCACACTTTGAGAACCATTGCTTTGTGACTGTGTTCACTCTGATGGCTTCTTATGTAAAGAATTTCTGGCAACAGCCTTTGTCCTTGATTTGCATTGCAACTATATTTTCCTCCTATTTCTTATTCACTTGTAATGATAAACCCTTTCCTTGTAATGAATAGGCAGACAAATTCTGGGCATCTGGTACATATCAAAAGTAGTTTTCCTATCTTTCCCTTTCATTTAGCATCCATTCTCTTTACAGCTATGGGCATTATTGGAAAATAGTTGCTTTGTTGCTGCCATTGCTTTTCTTGGTTTTGTCTTTGCTTTTATTGCTTGGTTAGTTCAATGTTTTTTAATTGCTACATATTAGTTATATAGAATAATGAGTTTCACTTTGACATATTTGTGCATGTATATATCATACTTTCATCATTTTTCTCCCATTACCCACTTTACCCTTCCTCTTTTAATTCCCTTCCTCTGCTCTAGTAGTTTCTTTAGATTGATTCTAACATTGGCATGTATTTCAGTTAGGGACTCGCAGTTACCTACTGAGTATAGTATTTTATTTCTCTGGAGGCATATTCAGTTGCTTTCACTGAACTTAGGAGTTGTACATGTGGGTTCTTTACATGGAACAAAGATATAGAGTAGTGTTTAGAATCAGTGAGCAAGGCTGGGGAAGGGAAAACTTGTGAAATATACATAAGGTGTTTTTCTACATCCTTTTTACAACATGGAAAGGTAAATGGGCTGAATGAAAGTCAAAACACTTGTGCTAACTTATGATACTCATTTCTTTGTTTTTCTGACTCTCATGAGTTAGGGATCCCTTTAACAGAAGGCTTCTATTTCATTGTTAATCTCTCATAGCTATCATACTTTTCTATTGCTGCATAAAAAATACTCCAAACTTGGAGTCTTTAAACAAAAGCAATTTATTCTTTTATAGTTTCTATTAGCCAGAAATCTGGCCACCGATTAGCCGAGTTCTTTGCATTGAGTCTCACAAGCCTCAGGGAAGGAGTTGGCTAGGCTGAGTTCTGTCGGATCTGAAGGTTCCACTAGGGAAACATTTATTTATTCCAAACTCACATGGATATTGGAAGAATTTATTTCCTTAACAGTATAGAATTCATGGAAACCTGCTTCTTCAAAGTCAGCAACATACAAAGAATTGCTACTACTTTAACTCTGTGATGTGAAGACCCTTTTTATTTTATTTTTTATAGTTTTGAAGACCCTTTTTAAAAACATAGCATTTGATTAAGCCTGGTCCACTGTAGGTAATCTCCCTTTTGATAAATGATGTCAACCAATTAAGAACTTTAAGTGTATCTGTACCATCACCCCATATTTGCCATCTTCTATTGGGTAGATATAATTTATAGGCCCTGGTTTTACCCAAGCAGCAGAGACTATAATGTTATATAGGTTATTGGGAGTAATCTTACACTTCTGCTTCCCACAATGAATATAGTGAAATACTTGTCAAAAGCTGCAAAAATCCCATAGCTACTCTAAAACCATTGTTATGAGCCTCTATCATTGTATTCAAATAAGTGCCTTATGGATAGATTCTTCAGGACAGTGATGGAGACAGTGTCTGTTCATTGGGCAGCAGTCCTGCAAGTCACGGAGAGCAATGGATTTGGCAAAAGAATAATTTTTCTCTTCTTCAATAAAAGACTCTTGATTTCTTCTTCTGTGCTGCATTCCATTTTTTATTTCCAGTATATTTTCTAAATAACCAATTATAAGTTATATTCTTGTCACCAAAGACAAAAAAGCGAACTAACCCTTACCCATTTATTCCAAAATAAATGGGGTCTTTAATCAGAAATAACAAAGCTAATCAGACCGAAGCCCACCATAAATCACATCCCTTTGGGTGTATGCAACCGATGGAGTGAGGTATTACATTAAAAACTGCTCCACAAATCTAGACAAGATGAAGTGCAGGAGCAGTCACACTGTTACTAACTAGAGAAGTGTTAGTGGCCTACTATTATTTGTATCTTACATGTCCCTGCAAACTTATGTGTAAATAGCTTGGTCACAGCTGGTGACACTTTGGGAGGAGGTGGTGCAAAATTTAGGGGGTGAGGTGAAGTTGGAGGAAGAAGCTCCCTAGGGGGATGCACTTGAAGGTATGTTGGGATCTTGCCTCTCCTCCGTCTCCTTGCTTCCCTGGCTGCTCCTAGGTAAGCAGCTCTGCTCCACCATGTGCTCCTTAGCATGGTGTTCTGTTTCACCACAGGCCCAGACATAGTGGAGCCAGCTGACCATGGACTGAAACTACAATCCCAAAGAAACGTTTCTTGGTCATTAGACAGAAGCAAATTAGAGCAATGCTAAAATTTCATCTTACCCTGGAAAGAATGGAAATTATCCCAAAAATCAAAGAAGAAATCCTGGTATGGCTATGGTGAAAATGGAATCCTCCTACACTGTTGGTAGGAATGTAAAGTAGTACAACCATTGTGAAAATTAGTATGGTGATTCCTCAAAGAATTAAAATTAGGAATTCCATATGACTCAGATAGTCTCTTTCCAGGTATCTTCCCTGAAGATCTTAAGGCATTATACTTTATCAATAAATCATACCAATTTTTATAGCAGCATAATTCATAAGAGCAAAATCCTAGAAACATCCCATATACTCATCAGCAGATGATTGCATAAAGACAATGTGGTATCTCTGTGTAATGGAATACTACTTCACTATAAAGAAGGACAAATTTGAAATAAATCAGATGCACAGTCTTAAATACTGAGTGATATCTCTTATCTGAGCAAGACAAAGTACAAACTAAGAGAAAATAAAAGATAGAATGAAACAAACAGATGGATCTCTTGCAGATGGATGGGGGTGTGGGAAATTGAGGTATGTGTGAGGGGGAAGAGAATGGTGTTATAGGTAGAGTGAAGATGTGCCAGATACAGAATTCTAATAATCTCAGGGAATGTGAACTTTATATGCCATAAACATGAACTAAGGTTAATATCAACAAGTATGAGATGGGGGAAAGGGGAACTATAGGAAGGAGGAAGGGGGATGAATGGGGATTAAACAGAATCAAGAGATGGAATGTACACATACCAACTTCCTAAGGTGATTGTAAAATGCAAGTACCACAAACAGGTGTTAATAAAAATAAAAAGAAAAGTTGGTTTGCTTGGGTATTTTGTTACAGCAACAACATGCTGACTAATACATGGCCATAGAGTTTTGCCATTCTGTAGCAGCTTGGGAATCTTCTCCCATGCTTTGCATTTAGTGTGCCATGACCAATATGAAATGTGATGAGGTTTTATTCTATTGACACTGATGATAACATATTTCTTTAGTTTAATCTAAGAACAATCATTAGAAGAGTGGAATGAGAGTCTAATGTGGACGGGAAAAACAGAGAGGTGAGACAAAGGCAGGCCCAGAATATGCTGGAATAGAAGAGAGAGATGTGGTATGGTTGGCAAGCTACAGCCAATGAGCTCTATCCTCGGGGCTAGCTTTCCAGGGCCTCCTTGAGCTTTCTGGGTATCCCGCTTTTTAGAGAGACAGTTCTCGTGAGTATCCATAGCATCTTTTCTCTTGAAGAACCGAACCAATGAACCAGTCATTTTGAATTACCTCTCACTTGGATTTAATAGCATTTATTTTTATTGTGTTATATTTAACTAAGGCACAAAAGCTAACATCCTACTGTATCAGGTAACTCAATGATGTAAACTACATTTAGGAGATTCTCCTATAAATATCTGGACAAAACATACTTCCAAATGATTTTGGAGGAAGTGAAAAGATCAATAATGTAAGATATTGTCCTAAAACACACGAAATAGATTTTTGATCCTTAGACAAAGAGATTTAATTACAATAAAGTCCTGAGAAAGGGCATTGAGATCTTGTGTATAGGTCTGCTTTACTTTAAGAAAGCTTGATGAGCCTCTGATCTAATGATTATTTATAAATATTACCAAAGAATCCTTTGTTGTTCAAAAGGATTCACTCAAGGGTTCCTTTAAATAGTGCCTTTAAATGTTTGTTTATAAACTATTAACTACTTGACAGAGAAGCAGGGAAACTTAAACTGTTGGGAGCCACTGCCAGTTGAAGATTAATCCAAAATGTAGATAAAGCCACTCTCTGATTATAATGTAAGTCAATGAGAAAATATAATTAAATTTATAAAAATTTAATCACCACAGAACTCTTCAGGAGCATATCTTTTGCAAGAAAAGAGGTACACCTGTGGTCGGTCTCTCTCTCTCTCTCTCTCTCTCTCTCTCTCTCTCTCTCTCTCTCTCTCTCTCTCTCT
>PVKA01027826.1:0-30084 GCA_004027165.1 Ctenomys sociabilis | reverse complement strand
ACAATCCTCCTGCCTCAGCCTCCCGAGTGCCGGGATTACAGGCATGCGCCACCATGCCTGGCTTATAAATCTTTTAAAGTTGGTCATACTTGAATTTTGATTTACACAAATCACAAATAAGGGTTTTTGTTTTTGGTGGATGGTTGCAGCTAAGTGTAAGCTCTACCAGGAGCTCTATCATGAGACTCTGAGCTCTACTCTCTACTTCAAGATGTTTAATAATTATTATGAAAATTGTAATAACTGGGACTACTCAGGAAGTAATATATATCGAATACCACCATGTAGTGGTACTGCTTATTGGTGCAGGGGATTGAATCCAGGCATTCCTACATGGTAAGGGACATCCTCTTATCAGTGAGCTATACCATCAGAGCTTAAACATTTTTCTGACTGATCTGCATGAATTAACTCAATCTATATAATTTTTAGATTAAACATCATTATTTAATGAGGAAACAGCCACAGATAAGTGAAATAATCAGTGGTCAGTATTTAAAACCATTTTATTTCCAAACAGTGGCCATTTAACAAGGAATGCTAATCTCATACTGTTCTGTAGGTGATACTCTAAATTTTTTAGAGATCTGAGTGCTAATAGACACTTCTGTAAACCAAGGTGTAATTTTGGGTTTGGCTTTTGTTCCTGATTTTAGTGGTTCTCTCCCACTCAGTATGATTTCTGTTTTGAATCATGTACTTCACTGAATTTTGAAACCAAGATGTTTGTAAGAGGGGTTAAAATTGATCAGAACGTAAAGGCTACTTGAGAGAGGAAGTAAAAGGAGGAACCTATCCTTAGTACAAATGAGGCACATTTAAATGTCTTCGGGAAGAATTAAGACTTCCTAATTAGAGTATAATCTGGTTTTATTGGCCTAAGCATGAATATTTATAGTTTGTACCCATAATTTGCATATGCCCATAATAGTTGAGTAAGTATGTAGACATTTTTAACACATTAGAAATGGAATATAGGAGCAAAAAAAAAAAAAAAATCCCTCCTGAACACATTGACACATGTCTATAATCCCAGCTCCTTAGGAGGTAGGAGAATCACAAGTTCAAGGCCGATCTGGACAATTTAGTGAGATTCTCCAGAAAAAGGGCAAGGGCTGGGGAGATGGCTCAGTAGAATAAGCACTTCCCTGGCAAGTGCAAGGGTTTGAGTTCAATCCCCAGTTTTGCAAAAAAAGAAAAGAAAAGAAAAAAAGGCAAAATCCAATTATTTTGATTCTGATTTTAATAGTGGCTTTCTGATTAACTTCCCAAAAATTGATACAAGAAGTTAGGAGCTTATACAAAGAATATAAGTGATACCATGAATATAAATGCTCAGTTCATTTAATGAAGGCTTTGTGCTGTTTTTTTTTTTTTTTTTTTTTTTTTTGGTGGCAGACCTAGGGATTGAACTCAGACCCTTGCACTTGCCAGGCAAGTGCTTATTCTACTGAGCCATCTCCCCGGCCCCCCTTTTTCTTTACTTTTTTGGCGGAACCGGGGACTGAACTCGGCACTGCGCTTGCCAGGCAAGCACTTGTGCTAAGTAATTTATGTACATTAACTTACTTTATCTCTGCAACAGAAAGATCTTTTTAGCTAGCTCAGACTGCCTTAAGGGCAGATCTGGTGCGGATTGTGGAGCTGGGGATCGAATCGCAATCCCTTGTGCCTGACTGAGTTTGCTCAAGCCGGTGCTTTAAACAACTGAGCTAACCCACAAGCCCCCGTATTTCTGCAACAGAAATAAAACTTTCTAGGAAGTAAGATGTTTATCTCAGTGAATTAGGAAACTGACACAAATAGATTAAATTGCTGGTGTGCATGCCATAGTTTGGATGTGGTTTGTACCTCAAAAGTTTCATGTTCTGGAAGCTTGGTCCTTAGTCTAGCAGTGTTGAAGTCTTAGTACCTTTTTGTGGTTTTGTTGCTTGAGATGGAGTCTCACATGTTGCCCAGGCTCATCTCCTGGCCTTCGCTCATGCAGTCCTTCTGTCTCAATCTCCCAGGTAGGTAGGAGACTACAGGTACATGCTTTTGTGCTTGGCTTGAGGTGGTGGAACCTTTAGAACATAGAGACCAGGGGGAAATGCTTATTTCATTGGAAACCCTTCCAGCTGAGGCAGGAGGACTGTTGTGAGTTCGAGACCAGCCTGAGCTACACAGTGAGCTTAAGGCCAGCCTGAACTGCATAGTGAGACCCTCCCTCAAAAAGACAAAAAACAAAACAAAACCCTGCCAGTCTCATGGAGTGAGTTCTTTGATGATTGGGTTGTTCCTAGGACCCTGCTCCAGACACTTGGGTCCTTCTGTATACAGCTGCTTTCCCTTCCATTTTTCTGTTATGTTCTGATCCTGCCAAAGCTCTCACCAGAAGCCAAACTGGGGAAGGGGGTTGCTACACAATCTTAGCTTCCAAAACTGTGAGCTAAATAAACCCATTAAACAATGAACTAAATAAAAGACAGGCTGTCAGTGCTAGGATGAACTCTGTGCTAGATAAACTATTGGACTTCAGAGAGTGCTACTAACTAGTACATTATGCTGACTCAATACAACAAGACAGTGTGCTAAATGATCTCAGAGTAGCAAGCTAAGTAATAGGAAATTTATTATTATTATTATTATTATTATTATTATTATTATTATTATTATTATTGTACCAGGGATCAAACTCAGGACTTGCACTTGCCGGGCAGGTACTTGTGCCACTGAGCTATCTCCCTGGCCCAGTGAGTCTTTTTTGTCTTTTTGAGACGGGGTCTCACTATGTAGTTCAGGCTGGCCTTAAGCTCACTTTGTAGCTCAGGCTGGTCTCGAACTCACAACAATCCTCCTACCTCAGCCTCCCGAGTGCTAGGATTACAGGCATGCGCCACCATGCCCGGCCAAAAGCTTCTGTTTTTTTGGCTGAACCAGGGATTGAACTCAGGCCCTTTTTTTTTAAATATTTTTAAAAATTTATTTATTACAGTGTCTCACTACACATCACGGACTCTTTTCTTGTGGGGGGGGGAGGTGTCAGCTCAGCCCGCCCTGGGGGAGGTCCTGGCATGGCACATGGTACTGGGGATCGAACCGTGGTCCCTGAGAGCTTGCCTAAGCTTGCCAAAGCAGGCGCTTTAGACCTCTGAGCTATCTTGCCAGCCCTGAACTCAGGCCCTTGTGCTTGCCAGGGAAGCACTTTTTCCACTGAGCCATCTCCCCAGCCCCTTTTTTCCTTATTTTTATTTATTTATTTTTTTTTTTGGCGGAACCGGGAATTGAACTCAGACCCTTGCACTTGCTAGAGAAGCGCTTAGTCCACTGTGCCATCTCCCCAGCCCTCTATATCTTTTTTTAAACAGATATTCTTTGCTGTGCCAGCCCTGCTCCCAGGGCACTGAGACAGTAATTAAGACTGGGTGTGGTGGCCTGATCCTGTAATCTCAGTACTTGGAGGCTGTAAATGGAGAATCACTGCACGAGGGATCTAGTAGTGAGACCCTGAGCATCGTAAGGACCCTTCCCTAAAAATGCCAAAAAAAAAAAAAATTCTGTTGTTTTTTTAATTAATTAATTTAGAGACAGAGTCTTTTTTAAAATTTATTTATTTGTATTTTAATTTGAAGAGTGAAAAATAGAAGCGAGAACAAATGACATAAGCAGGGTAATATACAACAATAAATGTGTTACAGATTTTCAAAACATGGATGGCTAATTATATATACATATATATATATATTTTTTTTTTTTTAAATAAAACAATCCAACACAGATCAGCAGTCCATAATAGAAGTGGGTTATCCACAGAAGTTGTTGGCTTAAGCCATTCACATTATATTAATATAACTTTATAGAGACAGATTCTTGGTATGCATTTCAGGCTGGCCTTGAACCTAAAGCAATCCTGCATCAGCCTCTTGAGAGTGCTCAGATTACCTGGCTTAGGCTATATATTTTTTTATAGGGTCTCCTTACACAGATTGGACTCTAGTGATCTGTCCTGTTTTTCAGCCTCCCAGGTGCTAGGATTATAGGCCTGCACCACCATGCCCAGTTTCATTCACAGTCTCAGTGAGCCCTGGGGGCAGGGCCAGCATGGCAGGCCGGATCGAACCTTGGTCCCTGTGTCTGCCTATGCAGGCACTTTAATCTGCTGGGCTATCTGATAGGCATATATATTCATTTATTCATTTTTTATTTTTTTATTTTTGGCAGAACCAGGTATTGAACTTAGGCCCTTGTGCTTGCCAGGCAAGTGTTTATTCTACTGAGCTATCTCCCTGGCCCCTGGCCTTTATATATGGATCACATATTTTAGTATGTCAATCTTTACCCTTTACCACAGTTATGAAACACAAAGTTAAAATTAGAACTTAAAGACTTTTATCAGGAGCCGTTTTCAAGACTTAAAATCTTAATTAAATGTGTGAGGCCCTGGGTTTGAACCCAGCAACACACACACACACACACACACACACACACACATGCACACACACACACACACACACACTAATTGCCAAATGGCCCAAGTTGGGTTCATACTTTGCACACTACAGCCTCAATCTCCCAAAGTGCTAGGGTTACAGCTCAGTGCCACCTTGCCTCCTGTGCAGTAATCCATATATTGGAAATACATATTTTTAAAAATTAAAGATGATTGTATTAAAAATGATGGCTAAGTCGGGCGTGGTGGCTCATGCCTGTAATCCCAGCACTGGCAGACTGAGACAGGAGGATTGTTGTGAGTTCAAGACCAACCTGAGCTACAAAGTGAGCTTAAGGCCAGCCTGAACTGCATAGTGAGACCCTGTCTCAAAAAGACAAAAAAAAAAAAAGATGGCTAATAGTAATTTTACTGAACATGACTGAAAAGGTTTTTCCTTGTTACTATTTTGTTTTTTGTGTGTTTTTTTGTTGTGACAGTATTTAAATCCAGGGCTTCTCGCATACTATATAAGAGCTGTGTCACTGAACTACATCTCCCACCCAAACTGAAAAGATTTGTGTGTGACCAGTAGGCTGTTCTACAGGATATACATGCAGTGGTAGCTTGGGGTTTGTGTCACTACACAGATGAGACTCTTAAGATCCTTCTGTTTTCAGCCTCCCAAGTGCTGGGATTACAAGTGCTCACCACCATGCTCAGTCTCACTGTCTGAGGTTGCCTGGGAATGGGGCCAGTTGTCACTCCAGGGTTCAAACCTGGTCCCTGAGTCTGCCTACGCAGGCAGTTTAATCCTCTGAGCTATGTAGCTGGCCAAGAGCCACTTTATTTTGAGAGAATAGCCTGTTTTGTTTTGTTTTGTTTTTTTGTTGTTGTTGTTGTTCTTGTTTTTGGCAAACCAGAGATTGAATTCAGGTCCTTGTTCTTTTTTTTTTTTGGTCTTTTTGAGACAAGGTCTCACTATGCAGTTCAGGCTTGCCTTAAGCTCAGGCTGGTCTCAAACTCACAACAATCCTCCTGCCTCAGCCTCCCGAGTGCTGGGATTACAGGCCTGCGCCACCATGCCTGGCTTGGCCCTTGTTCTTGCCAAGGAAGTGCTTATTCCACTGAGCCATCTCCCTGGCCCTCAGTATTTTCTGAGTATGTAATGTGATAGATACTAGAGCTGGAAAGAGGGCACATCCTGCCCACAAGAGTCCAGTCTCTTAGTGCCTTCTTGGGCAACTAGGTTCTGTGCTTGTCAGTGAGCAGACTCCATAAGCGTGTTCTACTCAGGCATTTTGACTAGGCCTGATCATTCTTTGTTGAAAGGCTTTTCCAAACGATCTGCACTCTAGATGCCAGTAGCATCTCCAACTTGAATTGTGACAATCAAAAATGTCTTCACATATTGAAAGGTGCCTGGGGCCAAATCTAGAATGTGAACCAGACTTCTATATGTGTTGGTGACAAAAAGCTTTGATAAGTTAGTTTCTAAAAATATAATAAAAAGTTAGCAAATATGATGAAAAGAACTTAGATTCTTCTATAGCACTGAGCTACATATCCCAGGCTTTTTAAAAAATGATTCATTAATTGATTGGTTGATTGGTTAGTTGGTTGATTTAGACAGTCTCACTATGTAGCCCAGGCTGGCCTCAAACTCACAGCAATCTACTTGCCTCAGCTTGTACCACCATAACGTACTACCCAGTCGCCAAAGTAGCATGGCCCCCTTGGTGTCCCATACAGAATTTCCCTGTGGGTGTGATGAAGGAAAGCTGAGAGTGGGTGTTGGAGGAGGAGGGCCCAAGGAGTCAGGGCCTGAAGTCTCACCTGACTGTCAATACACACTGGAAGCATAGAACTCCCTCACAGCAGTGCTGTGTGACCCAGGCACCTGCCTACTCTAGGTTTTTGTGTTGGTGGTATTTTATCAGCTAACAACACAGTTCTAAGAACATCTTAGTTCCTGGAATATATTATTTTCTAAAAGCAAAACAATAAACCACCTTCTTTGGAACTCTGAAGAAAAAGTGATTCCAGAGTTTTTCATTTGAATTACTTTACTGCAAAGTGGACTTACTTGGACTCACTCCTGTTTTGTTCTGTTTTGTTTTGTGGCAGTACCAGTGATTGAGAGGGCTGGGGTGAATAAGCACTTCCCTGGCAAGCACAAGGGCATGGGTTAAATCCCTGGTTCTGCAAAAAAAATAAAGTACTAGTGATTGAACCCAAGGCTTGTTATACCATTGATGTACATTCCACAGCCCTAGTGATTTTCTTTTTTTAATTTAAATACCAACATTGACCAGGCTGGCCTCAAACTTGAGCTCCTCTTGTCTTAGCCTCTCAAGTAGCTGAGATCAGAGGTGTGCATCACTGCCTCCAGTTGACTTCTTCACTTTATTGCTTATCCATGTTTAGACAACATCTGAAGAACATTATATAGCTGAGACTTTACCTTAATAGTCTCTCAGAGCTTGTCTTCCAGTGATGCTTGACTTCTCAGTAGAGAGATTACTTTTCCATTGAAAAGGGTATCACTAATCCCAACACTTAGGAGGCTGAATATCTTGGTTACTTCTCTTGTTGCTGAGACCAAATACCTGATGCCCAAAGTTAAGGAAGGAAACTTTTATTTGTTTATTTAGCTCACAGTTTGTGGAGGTTTCAGTCAGTCCATATTCAGCTGGCTCCAAGGCACAGGGAAGCAGTTCATGGTAGTGGAAAACAGCAAGAGCAAAAGGAAGGAGCAGCAGCAACAGAGAGCAAGTCTGTGTGCCTTATACTGCATTCAGGCTGTGTGCCTCAGGCTGAATGTGATACTCATCCCATAATCCCAGTAGCACTCATACAGCACTGGATCATGAATTAATTACAAACTCTAGAAGCTGCCTGCCCCATGACTGTGTGACGCATTGTGGGGACAACTAGACATAAGCCATAACATTTTTTTTTTGCAGAACTGAGGATTGAACTTAGGCCCTTGGGCTTGCCAGAGAAGCTCTTATTCCACTGAGCCATCTCCCCAGCAAGCCATGACATTCTGTGTCTGGCCTCCCAAAATTCATTTGAATTAAAATGGAAAAGGCATTTTAGTTCATCTCGAAAAGTTGCCAAAGTCATAATGGTTTCAGCATTGCTAAAAATTCCAAGTTCCAAGTCTCCTCCAAGATCTATAGCAAAGTCTTAACTGTGAACCCCTGTATAAATGAAAAATTAAACCTTTCCAACGTTCAATGGCACAAGAAAAACATTACTACTCCAAAGAGTACAATCAAAGAGCTATAAAGCATTCGGAGCAAGCAAGTCCAAAATCTAGCACGGCAAACTTTTAAGTCCTGTAATTCCATATGGAGCATCTGAAGCAATTTGTGGCAAAAGATAGCTCTGTGTAGCTCCACCTCTATGGCACTTTTCGTGGTAGCTCCTATAGCTTCTTTGCCAGGCCTGCTTTGCTCCCTTGCAGCGTTTTTTAGATCCATGTTTCCGGCTTTTCCAAACTTCTGGGGCTTCCACTGCACATTAGGCTTCTTACTCTGCTTCACACACTGCCCTCCCAAGCCTTTTTGTTTGTTTTGTGGTACTGGGGATCAAACTTGGGATCTTGCACATGGTATTCTTATACCACTGAGCTATATTCCCGGGCCTCTCCAAGTGTTCTGAAATCTAGGTGGAAGCCTTCTTAACCTCAGAACTTGCATTTTGCCTGCACTAAAATCAGTGCCACATGGATGATTCCAGGTCTACTGCCAGCTGGAGCAGGAGCCAGGCTATCATCTCTCTTGGCTGTAAGGGTCAAATGCTTAGATAGCTGAGTACTCTGAACCTGATTCTGAGGAACAAGTTCTGTCTGCCACCACCATTTTGGAACCTGGTGTGGCCGCTGCCTCCATTCTGGAACAGGGTGCTCTGCGTCTTTCTCCTCAAAGCAGAGTCTTTCAATTTTGTCATTTTGAGACTGCAAAGGGTAGAGATTTGCCACTTCTGGTGATGCCTTCAGGCCATCTTTTCTGTTCTCCTGCTCTTTGACAAAGGAGATCTCAGCTCTATGTTTGGAAATTCCTTTCTGGCCAAACTCGTTTTAAATCATCTTGCTGGGCTCTCTGCTCTTGATGCTCCACATAAATCTTACTATAGACCCCCAACAATAGCTAGGCCACAGACTCAACATTTGACTGCCTTAAAATTTCTTTTGCAAGATTAATTAGTTTGCTGTGCTTAATCTCAATTCTCATGACTCCAGGGCAGACTGGTACTTGGCAAAGAGTGGCAGTTCATGGCAGAAAACAGCAAAACAGCAAGAACAAAAGGGAGGAGTAGTGTCAATAAAGACAACAGAGTCTGCCTCCCTTCTGTTGCATTCAGGCTGTGTACCCCAGGTCAGGTATAGCACTCACACCTATAATCCCAGCACTGGATCATGAATTAGTCACAAACTCTATAAGTCCACCCATAACTGATGATAGTTTTTTATTTTTTTTTGGCGGAACTGGGGATTGAACTTGGGCCCTTGCACTTGCCAGGGAAGCACTTATTCCACTGAGCCATCTACCTGGCCCTAGAAGTCCACTCCATAACTGCATGACTTTGGGGGAACAACTAGACACAAACCATTACACTGAGGCAGGAGGATCGTTACAAGGTCAAGACCAGCCTGAGCTACAAAGTGACCTTAAAGTCTGCCTGAACTGCTTAGCAAGACCTTTTCTCAAAAAAAAAAAAAAAAAGAAAGAAAGAAAGAAAGAAAAGAAAAAAGATTTTTTTTAAAAGAGTATCTAAATAAATAAATAAATAAGGGTATCTTGCCTAATGTACCAAAAAAACTGTTAAACATCCATTTATCCTGTCTTAGCTTAATTCTTTACTTGTGGGATGTGGGTATTGGCAACTAGGTCAGCTCTTTTGTCCTGTTTACCTGATAATTACCTAAGGTCCATACCTTTACACTTAGCTCAAACTTTTGTACATCCTTATTCTTACAGAATATCCACATTTCCACCACTGCCTGGTAGAATTTTGATTCATCATGGATCATATGTCACCTGAAGACATTCAGCTAAGGGCTAACCAGCTTACTGATGAGGTAAATAAATAATTGATTCTATTCCAGTTTTCACAGTAGAGGAATGCCAGGACCTTCCTAGAGTTCATTTTTACTTCTTCCTGATATTTTTATATCAAAGAATACATTTGTCCAGTAGTACCCTCACTACCCTTCTTTTCCCCAACTCACAGAAAAAATTGCATAAGTGGAAATGATTTATGTGATTTTTTTCTTTTTTAGATAGTTATTTCTAAGCAGTCCTTTCAGGAAAGATACTCTAAACTTTTGTTTCCAGCTAGCTATGTAATTAATACACTTAGATTTCTGCCAATATTAAATTTTTATGTGCTCTCTCTTTTTAAATGTATTTAGTGCAGGGCATGCAGAGTCTCATAGACTCCTAGTGATCCTCCTGTTTTCAGCCTCCCAAGAGCTGGGATTACAGGTGTGCACCACCACACCCAGTCTTGATCACCATTTCAGCATGCCCCGAGAGCAGACAGGCATGCACACCAGGGATCAATCCTGGTCCCTGAGCTCTCTGGCCAGCTCAGTTTATGTGCTCTCTTAACCCTACCATCTAAATTATTCTCTTAAAGAGCATGTGATAGGAAGATCAACTTTGTTTTGTTTTAAAAATGGCCTGGTGATTTTTTAAATTAGAGTAGCATCATTTTTTTTTTTTTTTTAATGAGCAGAATATATTTATTGAGGGAAAGAAAGCTCTTGTCCGAGAGAGGGCCAGGATGGGGGGGCCTGAGCGGGTAGTTGCCCCTGGAGTAGCATCATAGATATGGACTATGATCTATGTTTTGGGTTTTTTTTATATTTTGGAATGTTTAAACTCTGTTTTCTTCTAGTCTCTGGAGAGTACAAGGAAAATGCTAGACTTAGCAGTACAGGTAAGAAGTGATTTTGTTTGTTTTTCATCTTTTTGAAACAAGGTTTCACTATGCAGTGCAGACTGGCCTTAAACTCACTTTGTAGCCCAAACTGAATTCAAATTTCCCACTGCTGAGGTTATAGACATGTGCTACTATGCTCAGCCAAGGAGTGTTTAATTATCATATTAAATATAGAAACTTATAGGTAGATTCTAATCATCCGAGCTGGAGTTGGTGTTAAAGAGTATTGTACCAGTACACTTTATTATCTGAAACCAGAAGTTGCTGAAATTGTCATACACTAATGAGCCTTTTCTGTTTTTTTCCCCCCTTTAACAGTGTGAGAGTATGACAGGGAAGATGAATACATCATGACTTTGTAACCTAATTGTTTTGGGGAATTAATATATTAAAAGTGTGTTGTCTTAAGACTCAAGTTTCTTAATAATTCTATTTGTCAATCTGTGTAAATTTTGTTTTTGTTATTTGGGGTTTGTTTTGTTGTATTATGAGTTTTTCTCCTCTTGTTTTAGTCTCAAGATGCAGGAATCCAGACCATCACCATGCTGGGTGAACAAGGGGGTGAGTTGAAATTATTGGTAGAAACTCTTAGGTATACAGTACCATAAAACCTGTCAGATACCACATTCAAGGGGTCGGGGAGATGGCTCAGTAGAATAAACATTTACTGGCAAGTGCAAGGACCTGAGTTCAATCACTGGTTCTGAAAAAAAAAAAGCCCCATTCATAAATTTGGGGGTACTTTTCCTTTGTAAGATAAGAGGGATAAGTTTCTTTCTTCTGATTTGAATTATACCACTTTCACTGCTGGTTTAGGATAGGAGACAACAATACCCAGCAGTCTATTACATACGTGATTGGCGAATGTGACAAATTGAGGGCATTGATTATGAAATTTAGATATTATGATATTCTTGCATTATCCTCAGTAATCAAGTTAAATTCTAAAATGCATCTAAATTGTGTTTTGGGGAACAACCTTAGTTTCTAGTCCAGGCTGTCCTCAAACTCACTGTACACCTTAGGCTAGCCTCGAACTCACAGCAATCCTCATACTTCACCCTTGGGAGTGCTGAGATTATAGGCATGTGCTACTATGCCCCTGGCTAGCAAATCTAAATTCTAAAGAGTTCAGAAGTATTTGATTTGAGCCAAGCATAGTAGTGCATGTCTCTAATCCCATCCCTTGGGAGTCTAAGACAGAAAGATTGCCATGAGCTCAAGACCAGTTTGGGCTGCATAGTTAGTTTAAAACCAGCCTATACTACATAGCAAGACCCTGTCTCAAAAATCAAAGTAAGGACCAGGTGTGGTGACACACACCTGTTTTCCCAGCATTCAGGAGACTGAGCCAGTAGGATTGCTATGAGTTTAAGGCCAGCCTATGCTACATAGTGAGTTCAAGGCTACCTTGAACTACATTGTGAGACTCTGTCTCAAAAAATCAAAAAATAAGAAAAAAATAAAGACATATGATCTGAGTTGGCTGTGGGTAATGTGATCTAGTTTTGATTAGTCATGTGACAGTCTTCAGGTTTTGAGCCCATTAAGTGGTAGAAATACTGGGAAATTGGTCTGGTCAAAGTATACTAACTTGGTTGTTAAGACTATTATCTTCCAAAAAAAGAGGAGGCACAGGGAGATGGCTCAGTAGAATATGTGCTTCCCTCACAAGTGCAAGGGTCTGAGTTCAATCCCTGGTTCTACCATAAAAAAAGGGGAGTATATCTGAACCACTGTAAGTTTATCCTCCTGATCTCATCTCCTCTCCTGTCCTCTCCTCTCCTCTCTTCTCCCCCTGCCCCTTTGGTCTGTCTCTGTCTCTATGTCTGTCTGTCTGTGTCTCTGTCTGTCTGTCTCTCTCTTTTTCCCTCCCTCCCACTCTCCCTCCTTCCCTACCTCCCACCCCCCACCTTTCTCCCTCCCTCCCTCCCGCCAGGGTCTTACCACATAGTTCATTTTGATCTTGAACCCACTGTGTAGTCCAGGCTGGCCTTAAACTTCTGATTCTCCCATTTTAGCCTCTTGAGTGCTGGGATTGCAGGCATGTACCACACACCTAGTTCAGATTTCTTTAGAATAAATTTTTCTATAGTAAGAGGCCAAATCAGTTGATCAATTTAGTTGCAGTATCAGTATGTGAAAGATTCTTTCATGTTGAATGGTTTGTAATATCTTCTGACAATTACATATTCAGTATGGCAGCCTATTGGTACATTAAGTTTAAAATTTGCAGCTCTATAATAATAGGACATTTTATAGAGACTATGAATATAACACAAAACGTAACTCCTACAACTCATTCTTAGAACAACTAAATCGCATAGAAGAAGGCATGGACCAGATAAATAAAGATATGAGAGAGACAGAGAAGACTTTAACAGAACTCAACAAGTGCTGTGGCCTTTGTGTCTGTCCATGTAACAGGTGAGTTGATAAATCAAGACCTTCTTGAAAGAAAGAAAGGGAGGAAGGATGGATGGATGGGTGGATGGATGGATATCCCTACCCTCTAACTCACAGGCTCTTTCCCCAAATAAGGCCAGAAATATGATTAGATGTAAGTGAGGAACTTTGATATAGACATATTTAAGATATTTTTCCTTCAATTTGGCATGGTAATGCATGCCTATCTCAGGACCTGGGAGGGTGAGTTAGGATCACAAATTTTTTTTTTTTTTTTTTTGTCTTTTTGAGACAGGGTGTCACTATGCAGTCCAGGCTGGCCTTAAGCTCACTTTGTAGCTCAGGCTGGTCTCGAACTCACAACAATCCTCCTGCCTCAGCCTCCCGAGTGCTGGGATTACAGGCCTGCGCCACCACGCCCGGCTTAGGATCACAAATTTAAGCCCAGCCTAGTCAATTTAGCAACTGAGGAAGATGAAAGACAGAGACAGGCAGACAGAGATGGGGTGGGGCAGATGTGTGGAGAGCTAGTATAGCTCAGTGCAAGGCCCTGGGTTCAGTCGCCAATACCACCAAAAAAAGTTCTTAAACTAGCATGGTGTACATGCCTATAATCCCAGAACTCGTGAGAGACTAAAGTATGAAGACTGCAAGTTTGATCTCAGCCTAGGCTATTTAGCAACTTAGCAAGACACCGTGTCAACAAAAAAAAAAGCGAAGTAAAATATAAAAAAAGAGCTAGAGATACAGTTCAGTCATAAGTATGGGGAGCAAAAAAGTTCTTTAGGAAGATCATGCTTTTCATATAAATAAAACCATTCACAGAAAATTTTAATTTGTTCATGAGACAGTTGGAAAATGTATACATCAAACAACACTTGCCACAATAATGTCTGTCAAAGTGACTGGCCATAAAAACTCCTGCACCTCACTCACCTGAAGGGCACTCTTGATGAAGATGACTAATTTTGCTGTTTTCATCCACCTTATAGTATTTTAGGACAGCCAACTTACCTTCTTTTTTAATTTTATTTATTTATTTTTTGTCTTTTTGAGACAGGGTCTCACTATGCAGTTCAGGCTGGCCTTTGTAGCTCAAGCTGGTCTCAAACTCGCAACAATCCTCCTGCCTCAGCCTCCTGAGTGCTGGGATTACAGGCATGTGCCACTACGCCCAGCTCAACTTACCTTCTTTCTCTTATGCTTATTCTTCTTGGGAGTGGTGTAAGACTTACTCTTTGTTTTCTTAACACCACCACACAGTCTCAACACAAGATGAAGGCCAGACTCTTTTTGAATGTTGTAATCAGACAAGATACGTCCATTTTCCAGTTGCTTACCAGCAAAGATCAGCCTTTGCTCATCAGGAGGAATTTCTTCTTTATCCTGGATCTTGGCCTTTATATTTTCTATAGTGTACAAGAGTTCAACCTCAAGCGTGATGATCCTCCCTGTAAGGGTTTTCATGAAAATCTGCATCTTGGTGGCGGTTCCACCACAGATGGTAGATCTGAAAGCAAAATCTCCTGAGATTTTTTTTTTTTTTGGCTGGCTCAGGCAGGTCTGGTAAAGCATGAGGATCTGGGGATTGAACCACAGAATTCTGAACCGGACTGCTTTGCTTGAGCAGGCCAATGGGCAGTCCCCCTTTCACTTTCAAACAGCTGAGCTATTGAGTAGTCCCCCTCTTTTACTTTCAAACAAGGAGTACTAACATGTTGCCTATAGTATTCTGTCATGGGCACATAAGAGATGGCCAAGGAAGTGAAAGATGTGGGCAGTCTAAAAGACTTGTCATGTGTTTGGAAAGAATAGCAAAAGACACATAAATCTGGTACAGAATGGATAAAAATTATCTCATGAAAGAGGTAGGACATGAATTGGGCTTTGAGGAGGAAGAGGAAGAGAGGATCTGGGAAATACTCACTAGGTGGCCCTGGGTTCAGTCCCCAGGAATTTAGCTGCCAAAAAAGGGGATGTAGAGGACACTTCTTTTGGAAAAGAAGAGCTTGATCCAACTAAGCTACGTGATTGATTCATGTAGATGAGTAGGATTCATGTAGATGAGTAGTGGAAAATAAGAAGCAGGTAGTGGAAGAAGCCAAACTGAACTGAGTGATCTTATCCACAAGCTAATTAAAAATCTTTTGTAATCTAGAGTGAGACTCTTGAAGTAAGAGTTTATCAGTGAGTTATCAAAGATGAAGGAGAATTAACAAGCAATATAAGAGGGAGGAATCAAAGGTAGCTGGAGATGTGAAATCTAGTAAACTATGAGATGAAAGGCTTTCATAATGTTGGTGTACACAATATGAGATGCTTGGCACAAAGGAATCCACTCCTTTTACTTAATCTATTGTGAATATTCACATTCTCTAATTACCTGTGGGTAAACTGTATATGTTCAGAAAAAGATGAAATTTGGATTGAGGAAGTTAAACATTATCTTCTGTTCGAAGGAGTTCATCTGTTTTTAAAACATTAACAAAACAATTTTGAACTTTACTCTTAGTTGAAATGACATTGCTTGGATATTGAGTGACTATACTTACTGCTGAAAGGGTTTGTTTGTAAAGAGTTTGGTAGACATCAGCACTTGCATCAAGTTGTCTTAAGTGGTCTGGTAAATGAAAAGTGCCACTCAAAAGTATGTGACTCAGCATTTCCTCAGTGGAGTTAGGAATGGGAATGCTTTTGTTTAACTGTTGTATTTTCAGATAAATATTTTCATGTGACAGCGTTTTCTGTGCCATTTGTATTAGATAAATAGAGTTAAGTTGCTTGTTGATCAACTTTAGGTTTTTGTTTTGGTCATGAGAAATTAAGACTTTACAGTGTTCTTCCTAGCTTGGCCTACTGGCTTTCTAAATACAGATAATCTGTTTAAACCTTGGTTGACTCTTTGAAAATCTATAGTGTAGTAGCTGTGAGTTATCAGTCTAGGGTTATACCAGTCACACAATCATCTAACAAGTTGTAAATGCAGTAGTTTTGTTTTGTTTTAACCATTTTATTTTTTTTTTGTATTTAGTACAGGATGTATAGGGTCTCACTATGTAGATCAGACTTGTAGTGATTCTCTTGTTTTCAGCCTTCCAAGTCCTGGGGTTATAGGCATGCATGCACCACCATACCCAGTATCAATCGCGTCTCAGCATGCGCTGGGGGGTGCCGCCAGGGATTGAACTGCAGGCACTTTAGTCTGCTGAGCTGTTTGGCATCCCTGTTTTGATTTTTTTGAAACAAGTTCTTCCTATGTAGTTCAGACTGGCCTTGAAGTCACTATGTAACCCAGGCTGGCCTCAGACTCATAACGGTAAGGAATAGGGTGAATCAGAGACCAATGGAGACCACCAGGTGTGGAGACAACATAATATGAAATTTATTGTGCCTGAGTCCAGACACAATCTGAGGGTAAACAGGTCATCTGTGAAGGGGTACAGAGAAAATCAGAGCTTTTTTTTTTTTTCAGAACCAGGGATTGAACTTAGGCCTTTGAGCTTGCCAGACAAGTGCTTATTTTACTGAGCTATCTCCCCAGTCCCAGAGCTTTTTTTATAGGTCTTGGACAAAGGGGATCAGGTAGCTTAGGAAAAGTAAAGGGCTCAGGGACTTCACATGAAGAAATCTAAGCAAATCTCCATCGTTCAAGTTCTCCAGGTGTCTAGTGGCCCAGTGATCAAAGTCCTTAGAGTGTCTGATGTAAACATGTGGAATTCTCAGATGTTCTGGTGCTTGGAAGATTCCATGCTCCACCTTTTCTCTTTTTATAACATACTATGTTTGCCAAGAGCAGCAGGACTGTTGCCTAGTTGCGTTTTCTCTTGGAATAGTACGACTACTGACAAACAGGTTAGGTGCTGGGAAAGTCATGTCTGAATAGTACCTCTTTTTGGCAGTCCTCCTGCTTCAGCTCCTGAGCACCAGGATTACAGGTGTGTGCCACCATGCCTAGCAAATGCATAGATTATATACTTGGAACTCTTAGCCATGTTTTGTAAACATGTTACACCTTTCTGCTATGTTCCATGTTCCCTCTGGAAAGAATAAGAGGATGAAAGTTACGAATTTCTTAGAGTCATGTGTTAGAGGAAGAACAAGGAGGAAAGATTCCTCTATTGAATCTAGAGCAGGGAATCCTGAGATGGTCAGAGATTATAGAAATGAGGAAATGGAGCTATAGTAGCAGTAATTTGCTTTCTCTTGTGCATCTCAATCAAGCAAAAGCTCTTCTCAGACACAGATGGGAAAGGAGGTAGAATGTAGTCCTGAAGCAGTCTCTGCCTCCTGTCGCACCCTGTCTTAGTGGGTCCAGAAAGGGCACTTGTTAAGTGACTGAATTGGGACTGCCGTAACAGCAGTTGCTTCCTAAAAAGGGGAAACGAATGTCTCAGCTTCATGATGTCTAATTTCAATATTTTTTTTTTTTTTTTTTTTTTTTTGTGACAGGGTCTTGCTATATAGTTCATGCTGATTTTGAACTCACTGTGTAGGCCAAGCTGGCCTCAAACTTATGGTGATCCTCCTGTTTCAGCCTCCTAAGTACTAGGATTACAGAACTGGTATTAATAACAATATAGGTCCATGATCAGTGTGTGTGTTTTTCTTTTTTTTTTTTTCCAGTAGTGGGATTGAACCCACATCTTCACACCCAGATCTTTACAAGTCCAGCTCTGTGTGTGTGTGTGTGTGTTCCCCAGGCTGGGCTTGAACTTGAAATCCTGCTTTAGTTTCTTAGAGTGCTGGGATTACAGGTGTGCATCCCATGTGTGTGTCTTTCTTTCCTCTCTCTTACTTATTTTCATTTTAAAAAATTTGTTTTGAGAACAGTTTCATATGTAGTCAGGGCTGGCCTTGAACTCAATATGTAGCCCAAACTGTTCTCAAATTATTCATGGCAATCCACCTACCTCAGCCTCCTGACTGTTAGGATTTCAGGCATGTACCACCACTCCTGGCTCATTTAAAATTTTTGAAAAATTTTTATTAGTCCATGTTTGCAGTACATAATGATTTCAGTCATCATGGAGAGTACACATCGCATCTCAATTATTTTCATTTCCCCTCCTGCGCTCCTACCTCTCTTCTCTCCCCATTTCTTTTCTCTTTTGGATTAACAATTTTTGAGGTCTATTTAATGGAATAACTGAAGCCATGTTAGCAAATCTTCTCATTTGAAATATAGAAACAGCTTTACTTAGGAGGAAAATTTAATTGCAGATGATTTTTTTTTTCTGAAGAACTAGTAGAATGTAGACTACTAGGATTAAAGTTTAAAAATTATAACCAGCCTGGGTTACAAAATGAGCTCCAGGCCAGCCTAGCTGCATAGCAAGACCCTATCTCAAAAAGACAGAAAATAAGTAAAATAAAGTTTAAAATTACAGATAAATGATACTGTATCAGATGCAGGAGGATTCCAGTTTTGAGCCTAGACTGGGCAACTTAGTGACTTCAGTAAGATCTTGTATTAAAATCAGAAATAAAGAATTATGAGCCAGGTGTGATGGTGCGTGCCTCTCAGGAGGCTGAGGCAGAGGACTCACTCAGTTTGGGGCTGGCCCCTGTTTCAGAGGTGTGGGGATGACAGTACTTCAGTGAGAAGACTTTGGGCACAATCTCTGTACCACATAAAGAAGAAAGAACATGTGTTAGCTTGCTACATTTGAATTCTAAAAGTAAAACACTGCGAATCCTTTAAAGTCTTATATGAATTGTTCTTTATTTTTATATATTTTTTTCTTTTCTTCCCTAACCATATGTCTTATTTTTTCCCTTTTTTGTTACTGTTGTGTTGAACATGGAACCTAGGGCTCATATACATACTTTTGAGCTACATCTCAAGCTTTTTTTATTATTGTTGCCATTCTGAGACAGTCTCAGTAAATTGTCCAGGCTGGCCTCAGACTTGCAAACCTTCTGCCCCAGACTCTTGGAGAGGTAGACTGGAATGTCTCACAGTAGAAAACTGCTTCATATCCTAGTTAAAACATTCTTAATAAAATGTTACTCTGTGTTAATTTACATCTCTTATATTGATGATAAAGTCTGTCTACATAGCGCTAGGCACAGAAGCACAAGCCTGTGGTCCAGGTACTGAAGAAACTGAGGCAGAAGGATTACAAAATTGGAACCAGCCTGGGCAACTTAGTGACTCCATGTCTCAAATTATAAAATGGGTTTGGGGTATGGCTCAGTGTTATAGGCCTGGGTTCAGTATGTAGCTTGCAGAAAGAAAAAAAAAGTCTAACATAATGGTATATAATTTGAAGCAAAATGAGTATTTTTATTGAAATAAAGTTCAGAATTATACTGACCATGTTGTACTGTTTGGTCATGTTGAGATGTAAATTTTCAGCTCTGAATGATTAAATATTTAAGTATTTCATTTGACAATTAAGCGCTTCCTCTTCTTACTTACTGAAGATACAAATATGAGTAAGATGTACCTGTGGCCCTGTTTATTTATAATTACCTTATCCTTTTATGCCTCACATGGTATCTGATACATATTCAGTGAACACCTGTGAATTGACTGTTCTGGAGTAACTTGTTGGCTGGTGGGAAAATTAGACATTAAAAAAGTTCTTCAAAAATTACAATACAAGGTCAGGTACATGACTCAGTGGCACAAGCTCCTGCCTGGCAAGTGCAATTCCCAGTTTAAAAAAAAAAAATCACAAAGCAAAGTATGTAATTGTAATTAAGAGAAATTTATATTCCCCAAGGAGTGAATGTTGTCATTAGTATTTGTTGTCTTCCATAATTTCAAGAAATTGTATCATCACTTAAACATTTTAAGGAAAAATGAAAGTGTGCTTTGGTTTAAATAGTTCTCTTTTTAAATAGTTCTCTTGCTTTTCTTTTTATCTAGATTCTCATATGTGGATTGTTTCTATGAAATTAGGAATTGGAATATGTTATGTTTTTAAAGCTGCTTCTATTCTATTTGACTGGCATTTACTATTTTCTGTGTTTCATTCTCTCACCTAATCTCTTCCTTTCTAATCTGCTTACTAAAATGAAGATTTAACATCAGAAGCCGGGCTCAGTTACTGATGAAAGGGAACTTTAAGATGCAGTGTGGCGCAGTGTGGGCTGCTAACCTACTCTTTCAAGGTGATGCTTTATTGGCTTTGCTGTGCATGTGCATGGTTCTGTGAGTGGTGGAGTCTGAAACTTGTGCTGTGCTGTGCTGTAATGTAATGTAAAGTGAATTTGTTCTCCATGGATGCTGACAAAAGGGAGACTTAACAAAAGAATTTTATTTTATTTGTTTTTTATTTTTATTTTTATTTTTTTGGTGGAACCGGGGATTGAACTCTGGCCCTTGTGCTTGCCAGGAAAGCGCTTATTCCACTGAACCATCTCCCTGGCTCCGACAAAAGAATTTTGTGTATAAAATTCCCTTTTGCTACTGGCTCCATTAACTTAACTGTTTTGGTAGATGACATATTACAAAATAAAAACACTTTTCAAGGTTCTTAAATTTAAAATAGGTTGATGTATGTAGACTGTGGCTGCAATCTAGTTCTTACCCAAGGTAAAGATATTCAGTCTAAGCCAGGCGTGGTGGCGCAGGCCTGTAATCCCAGCACTTGGGAGGTTGAGGCAAGGAGGACTGTTGTGAGTTTGAGACCAGCCTGAGCTACAAAGTGAGCTCAAGGCCAGTCTGAACTGCATAGTGAGACCCTGTCTCAAAAAGACAAAAAAAAAGATATTCAGTCTAAATGCCTCTCTCTCAATAGGGTTTTGATTTTTGGTTCCTAAGTCAAGATTTTGTTTCTTAAAGTGTTGCTTGTAGTGATTGAAATTCCCCATGACTGGGCCGCAGAGATAGCTCAGCAGTCTTAAGTGCCTGCCTAGGCAAAGGCAAGGACCTAGTTTTAATCCCTGTTACTACGTGCTGTGGCAGCTGCGCCGCAGGTGTGGCAAGCGACCGCTAACACTGGATGTAGTGCTGCACCCCTGTGATCCCAGCACTGGGAGGCTGAAAAGAGAAAGATCACTACAAATCGGAGCTGTATAGTAAGACCCTGTACCAGAAACTAAAAATTAAGATTATTATTTTTCTTTAATTTTATTGAGAAAGAAATAGCAATGAGAGTTTCAAAACAGGTTAGTAGGACAGTTACAATAATTAGTACATTGCGTATTATTATCTTTGTAGTAGTTATTTATAGTATAAGACGTAGACATGATCCTGTCTAATCACTGTTAGTACAAATCTTTCTTCTCATTGAACTAAGAGAAAATAGCTATATGTCTATCCTAAAAAGTTGAGAAGAATTTTTTTCCAGCTGGCTCAGGCTGCCTTAAGGGCGGGTCTGGTAAGGAATGTGTAGGTGGGGATCAAACTCTGGTATCCTGAGCCTGACTATGTTTGCATGAACAAATGCTTAAACAATTGAGCTAACCGGCAGGGCCCCCCCTAAAAATTAAAATTGAAACAAAAAATTCCTCATGATTTAGCCCATTAACAATCAAGAAATTGACATCTAGTCATCCTACATCCCATTTAGAAAAAGGTGGGATATAAATTTTAAACATTGTCATATGCAATATCTTCTTTTTTAAAATAAAGATTCTGATCTGGGGAGATAGCTTGGTGGTCAGAGCACCTGCCTGGCAAGTACAAGGAACTGGGTTTGATCCCCAGTACCATATGCTGTGCCAGCCCTGGAACCCTGGGGCACTCTGTGCTGGTCACTAAATCAGACATGATTGTAATTCCAGCACTGGGGAGGCTTGAGACAGGAGGATCACTATGAGTCCAATCTGCATAGTGTGACCCTGTACCAAATAAATAAAGATTCTGTCAAGGCATGGTGGCACATGTCTATAATCCCAATACTTGGTAGGCAGAGGCAGGAAGATTGCCTCAATTTGTAAGGCTAGCTTGGGCTTCAAAGTGAGCTCCAGGCCTTCCTCCCTCTCATAATTTGTATTTGTATAATCCCCTTTAAATGTATGTGAACTACACAGGGAGAGCCTATCTTAAAAATAAGTAAATCACATAAAAATGAAGATACTCCTTTCTACACATTATAATTGTTCCATAATTCCTATTATATCAATGTTAGCTTTCTATGATTTTATATTGAATTAATACAGACCTAACTATTATGTTTTTCATTAGCATTAATTCTAGTTACATTACTGTATATGGTAATATTTGCTTCCTTGATTTTGGATGGTTATGAGAATTCTAAAAGACCATGGTTAAATGTAAAAAAAAAAGTATCTAAATGTACCCTTCATTTTCTGCCTTTAACTCAATCATCTAATACTGTCTCTCCCCCATATTATAATTCATATTTCTATAATTCCTTTTTTCCTTAATATAAAAAATAGGTAATGTTTGATTTTCCTTTCGTTTTTTATTTAGTGCTAACGAGGGCAGTCAAACCTAGGGGAAATTTTTTTAAAGTTTTGGTGCCTATGTCTTTATAACTTTATATTTTCTGCTTTTATGGCAACTTATTGAATTCATTAAGGGATTTTTTTTTTTTTTTTTTTTTTGCAGTACCAGGGATCAAACTTAGGACCTTGTGTTTGCCAGGCAAACACTTATTCCACTGAGCTATTTACCCAGCCCTAGAAGGTTTCTTTTTTTTTTTTTTGTGGGATAGGGAGCTGGCTCAAGCTGCCGTAGGGTCGGGTCTGGGGATCAAATCGCCATCCCCTGAGCCTGACTATATTTGCTGAAGCAGGCATTTAACCAACCGTGCTAACCCATAAGACCCCATAAGGGATATTTAAAATCGTTTTTTAAATTTCAGTGTCAGGGAGATAGTTTAGTATAATAAGCACTTGCCTGGCAAGTGTCAAGTCCTGGGTTCAATCCCCCATACCACAAATAAATGAATGAATGAATGAATAATAAATAAATAAATAAACTTCACCATTCTTAATAATTGAGGCATTTAAGTGAAAAAAAAGTGATAGCTGAAGATTATTAGATTCTGACTGGGTGTGTGATCCCAGCACTCCAGGATGCTTTCATGTTTGAGCCTGGCCAGGGCAGTGTAGCAAGAGTCTGTCTCAAAAATATAAAGGGCTAGAGATATAATTAAAAATGAAAGCCTTGGAGTCAATCCCCAGTATTTGAAAAAATTTAGATTTCTGAAAACAATCAGGTTTAAATCTTTAACCTATAAATCTCTACCTTTTCAGATGGAGTTATCTGATTAAAATTAATCATAAATTTGATTAGAAAATTTATTATGTAGGCTAATTCTTTCCAAGGGGCTGTAAGTTTTATCTTACAAGTCTTGTCAGGTGATTACCATTTTTTCTTAAAATAACTTAGACTTACTTTTCCCTTATAAATGGTCATATTGACAACAAAAAAAGAAAAAGAAAGCCAGGCGTGGTGGCGCATGCCTGTAATCCCAGCAATTGGGAGGCTGAGGCAGGAGGATTGTTGTGAGTTCGAGACCAGCCTGAGCTACAAAGTGAGCTTAAGGCTAGCCTGAGCCGGGTGTATTGGCGCATGCCTGTGATCCCAGCACTTGGGAGGCTGAGGCAGGA
This sequence comes from Ctenomys sociabilis, assembly GCA_004027165.1. NCBI lineage: Eukaryota > Metazoa > Chordata > Mammalia > Rodentia > Ctenomyidae > Ctenomys > Ctenomys sociabilis. Next base: position 6,782 of record PVKA01027826.1, on the reverse strand, counting down.
GGATTGTTGTGAGTTCGAGACCAGCCTGAGCTACAAAGTGAGCTCGAGGCCAGCCTGAACTGCATAGTGAGACCCTGTCTCAAAAAGACAAAAAAAAAAAAAAGGCTTGCCTGAACTGTACAGTGAGACCTTGTCTCAAAAAGACAAAAGAAAATTTAAAAAATAAATGGTCATATGTAACTATATTTGACTACAAGTAGACATCAAAAGTAAGGTGCATCAGTGGGTGAAGAAGTAACGTACTCGCTGGTAACCTCTGCACATGACAGGCATGAACAATAAGCTATGGGTAGTGTTGAGGTTGGAACCTTGGTAGATCAGGGGCCTAGATAATCCTGCCTCTGTGTACTCTCTTTGTGTGCTAAGACAAACCTACTGTCTCCTTAGTCACTTTGAACTCAAACTCTCTATCTCCCACCTGTCCCATAAGCTACTGTCCTAACAGAAAAGTCTGACTGGAGGTGTGGCTCAGTGGTAAAGTACATGCCTAGCAAGTATGAGGCGTGGGGTTCAATCTGTAGGCTCCAAAATTTTATAGTTAGTTGTTTTCTGATAAGTTAATACATTGTTTATTTTGTGTACCATTTAGCTTCGCTAAATTAACGGATAATATGTGAGAATTCTTATTTATTTATATATTTATAGAGACAGGGTCTCACTATGCAGTTCAGGTTGGCATTGAGCTCACTTTGTAGCCCACAGTGGTCTTGAGCTTGCAATGATCCTCCTGCTTCAGCTTTCCAAGTGCTGGCATTACAGGCATGCACCTGACCATGATTACTCGAAGATTGCATATCCCACCTTATTCCAGGAGCCTGAAATGCCTTCCAAGAACCTCTTATGACATCCCATTACACTTTTTTTAAAAAACTGTTCATTAATGCCCAGAACCTTTCAAAATCAAATATTTGCATTATACTATTTGGTATAGCTTAGTAAAGACTTGGTAGTGAAGATTTAGGCCTTTCATTTTTTATTTATTTACTTATTTATTTATTTTTATAGAGACAGGGTCTCACTATGCAGTTCAGGCTGGCCTTAAGCTCACTTTGTAGCTCAGGCTGGTCTCAAACTCACAACAGTTCTCCTGCCTCAGCCTCCCGAGTGCTGGGATTACAGGCTTGCGTCACCACGCCCGGCTTACGCCTTTTAAAAATAAAGCCAAATGTGATAGCACATATCTATAATCCCAGCATTTGGGAGGTAGAGGCATGAGGTTCACTGTGGTTCTTGAGGCCAACCTGTGCTATGTAACAAGAACTTGTCTCAAAAAAAAAAAAAAAATTAACATCAGTGTGTTTGTACAATTAATCTTTTTCTTGTCCTATATTACCATGAGGCATAGATAATCTAGATTTAGCTGTGTGCAGTTTTTTTTCTAAAGGTATTAGGGACATCTTTAAGGTGATGGGCATTAATAATTACGGTTCTCCCTCTCCTGCTTTCTGGGCCTCTGCCCTCCTGACTCTTCCATAGGACGAAGAACTTCGAGTCTAGCAAGGCCTATAAAGCAACGTGGGGAGAAGGCGGAGACCCTGCACCCAACAATGTGGTATCCAAGCAGCCGGCCAGAGCTACCAACGGGCAGCCTCCACAGCCGGCCACCGGGGCAGCCGGCGGCAGATACATTAAGCGGTACACCTCCCCCTGTGCCTTTCCTGAAGGATGCTGACTCGCGTGGGAGCTAGGAACACACCTTGCTCCACCAGATAGAAAGAATATGTATATTGTTAAAACTTTTTAAGTACCTACCGTCTGACAAAATGTTAGCCGTGTTTGTCATCCAAAATTACACTTTTCAAAGTATTATGGCCATATTTCCAAAACTATTACACAGATTTAATGCAATTCTGATCAAAATTCCAACAGCATATCTCACAGGATTAGAGAAAATAATCCTAAAATTTATTTGGAACCAGGAGACATCTAGAATAGCAAAGCCAATTCTGTGCAACAAAAGCAAGGCCGGGGCATCATAATCCCTGACTTGCAATTATTCTACAAAACTGCTATGATAAAAACAGTATGATACTTGCAAAAAAAAGTACAGAAACAACTCCAGACATATTCAGCCACCTTTTTATTTTTTAATTTCTGTAATTTTCCATTTAATATTTTCAGACCATGTAGATAACTAAAATAATGGAAAGCAAAGTTGCAGATAAGGGAGGACTGTTCTGTTAATCTGTACTTATGTTGCTAGTTTAAAGGAAGACACTACCATTTACCTGTACTAGGTCAACCTGGCCTTTTAATACTGTAATACAAAGAGTAGAGTATAGGAACCATGACCACACTAAAAATAATCTGTGTCGTGTGAGGGCTGAGACTATGAGCAGACGTTGAGCTGCTGTTCTCTGAACAGTCTTTCCATACCTGTACTCCTACAACACTTGCTCTGGGAGTGGTGATACCAGTGCTCAGAAAAAAAGTACTTATTCTATATAGTTATTGCCTTATACAACCACTTAAGTATCTACTGTTATTTTAAAATGAAACTACTGATTTAGTAAAATTGCAAAGTTTGTTGAATATGGAACACTTCATAATAGAAAAGTGAATTCCTACCTTACAAAAATTTACGTAATTGAAAAAAAAGTCCAGAATCAAGGTATACAAGTAGCCAATATAATTAAAGTATTACAAATAATGTTACAGCAGACAAAGGATACAGTGCATAGAGGAAGTCACCAGTAGAGTGAATAGATAACCCTCCATGTGGGCAAAAAATGTGTCCCAACTATTCCTAAGACAAAGGATTACTATCAATATATAAAGAGGGCCCGGAGAGATAGCTCAGTAGAATAAGTGCTTGCCTGACATGTGCAAGGGCCTGAGTTCAATCCCCAGTTCTGCCAAAGAAAACAGAAAACAAAAAGAATATATAAAGAACTCAGAAAAATTAGACCTCCCTAATTTATTTTTTAGACCTCCCAGACTTAAAGACTTAAGCCCAAAATTGGCATGTGAGATGAACATACACTTTACAAATGAAATTCAAAGTATTGACATAGATCTGTTTATTTTTATAAATAGAAAAATATGTTTCAAGTTATATTATCTAGGGCCGGCAAGATAGCTCAGATGACTAAGCACCTGCTTTGGCAAGCGTAGGGACCAGGGTTTGATCCCCATCCCACATGCAGAGCTGGCCCTGCCTTCAGGGCATGCAGAGCTGGCAAATGAATGAGTCTGGGTTTGATGGTGCACCCCTGTAATCCTAGTGCTGGGGAGACTGAAAACAGACGATCATTATGAATCGGACCTGCATAGTAAGACCCTGTACCAAATACATAAAATGAAAAAGAAAAAAAAAAAAGATATATTATCTAGAGCAGGGATTGGATATATTCCTGTTAAGGACCAGGTAGAACCTAGTCCAAATTTCAGATTTGTCAGACTGTATTGTCTTTGTTGTAATTATCTAACTCAGTTGTTATGAGATGAAAGCAAGTGGAGATAATGTGTTTAAAAAAAGCCTGGTGTGGTGGTGCACACCTGAAATCAGCACTTGGGAAGCTGAGGCAGGAGGATCACTGTGAATTCATGGACAGTCTGATGTACATTGCAAGACCCTGTCTCAAAAGAGAGAGGGAACAAGAGACTGAGAGACTTCATTTGAATAAAACTTTATAAAATCAGGTTGCAGGCCAGATTTGGCCCTGTGGCCAAAAACTTCTGACCTGTTTCAGAGCCATGTTTTTTAGATCTGAACTTACATTAGGATCATTTGAGGGCCAGGTGTTGTGTTCCATGCCAGTAATTTCAGCTATTGTAGATGCTGAGGCCGAAGGATCACAAGTTCAAGGCAAATTAGCAAGACCTAGGCTCAAAATAAAGTAAAAAGGGTTGGGGTTTAAAAAAGGAAAAATGGTTAGGATTATAGCTTAATGGTACTTGCATTGAAGACCTGAGTTGAATCCCTAACATCACTAGAAAGAAAAAGATTATCATCTGATGGTATTATAACAGAGCAAAGCCAGTTTAGTATAAAACTATAATCCTAGTACTCAGGAGGTGTAGGCAAAGAGGATCACAGGTTTAAGGCCAACCAGAACTACCTAGCAAGACCTTGTCTTAAAAAACAAGCTGGGTGTGATTGTACATGCTTGTAATCCCAGCACATGAGAAGCTGAGTCAGGAGAATTGTCATGAGTTTGAGGGAAGCCTGGGTTATATGGTGAGTTCAAGGCCGTCCTGAACTACATAGTAAGACCCTGTCTCAAACAAACTCCACAGTTGGAGCTGGGAGTGTTGGTGTGCTTCTCTAGTCCTAGCTACTCAGGAGACTGAGGCAGGAAAATTGCTTGAGCTCAGGAACTCAAGGCCAGCCCAAGCAACATTGAAAGACTCTTCTAAGCCAGATAGCTCAGGGAACTAAAGCACCTGCTTAGGCAGAGCTCAGTGGCCAGGATTCAATCCCCAGTGTGCTGTACAGGCCCTGCCCCTGGGGCACACTGAGACTGATTGAGACTGGGCATGGTGGCACGTGCCTCTAATCCCAGCGCTTGGGAGGCTGAAGACAAGAGAATCACTATGAGTAGACCCTGCATTAAATACATTTAAAAAAAAAAAAAAAAGAACCCTCTGATAATAAAAACCACAAAAGAAGATTGCCGGAACCCATTCAGTTTCTGATTCAGCAATTCTGGGATGGAGTGTGACAACTGGCTTATTTCTATGTCTAACAGGTGCATAGGTGATGCTGAGAATCATAATTTTAAGTTATAGAATGTATTCTACACATTTCCCCTTGGATTTAACACTTACTGAGCATTATTTTGTCTATTTATTAAAAGTAAACCCAGAATGAGACCATTGAATTGTAATAAGAAATATTGAACTAACTTGTCTGTGGTAGGATAACCAACGATGACAGAGAAGAAGAAATGGAGGAGAACCTGACTCAAGTGGGCAATATCCTGGGAAATCTAAAGAACATGGCCTTGGACATGGGCAATGAAATTGAAGCTCAAAATCGACAAATAGAATCAATCACAAAAAAGGTAAAAACCATTTATGACCACAAGAGTATGAGACATGCTGTTCAGTAAATGCTTTAGGAAGGATTTTTTTGGCTGGCTCATGTTGCCTTAAAGGCAGTCTGGCAAGGTATGAGGAGCTGGGGATCAAACCATGGTATCTTGCACCTAAAGTTGAGAAGGATTTTTTTTTTTCTTTCAGTAAATGTTTTAGGAATGGTCCTCTGTGATAAGTACTATAGGGAAAAATAGCAGGAGATATTCTGCCAGTGAGCTGGCCAGAAAACATTATTGTACTTAAAGGTCATCCAATTTTGATAAGTTTTGATGAAGAGCTTCTAACACATTAAAAACCAGAAGCCAAGTCTTCCTATTTTGTGTTACTTGGTTCATTTTGAAGGTATAGTCTTGGAATGAAGTTTTATTTAAACTTCAATAAATAAAGCTTAGTTTCTTTCTTTTTTTTTTTTTTTTTAATTCATTTATTTATTACAGTGTCTCGCTACACATCACGGATTCCTTTTTTGCGGGGGTGGGGGGTCAGCTCAGCCTGCCCTGGGGGGAGGGGCTGGCATGGCATGTGGTGCTGGGGCTCGAACTGCGGTCCCTGAGAGGTGCTCTAGACTGCTGAGCTATCTTGTCAGCCCTAAAGCTTAGTTTCTACTGTGGCAATTAAGTGTCTTCTAACCACACCTTGCCCGTGGCTCTTAGCTTTTAGTGTTTGTCTGTTTTTGAGACAGGATCTCACTAACAGTTCAGGCTGGCCTTGAATTCACCATGTAACCTCATGGTGATCCTCTTGCCTTAGCCACCTGAGGGCTGGGATTATAGTTGTATGCCACCAGACCTGGCTAGATTTACTGTGTTAAGCACTAATTAGTAACAAATTCCAGAATTTGTATCTCGAGGAAAGGGCAAGAAGCAGTTCTTCAAAATAGTGCTTGTAAGACACAAAATAGTTGTGAGAGTAAAGAAAAATTGTGATTCCTTTTTTAAAAAACTTCACATGATATAAAAGGATAATTGCTGTGCATTTGAGGCCAGCTTGAGCTACATAGTGACTTTAACGCCAGCTTGAACTGTATAGCAAATTTGAGACCCTGTCTCAGAAAAGGAAAGAAAAATTGACAAAATCCTGGAGAATTCTTATTATACCTTTGTTGTATTTATATACTAGGATTTTCCCAAAAAAAATTCATATTCTGTCACTTCTTAGCACAATGAGGTTTTTTTGTTTTTTTTTTGTCTTTTTGAGACAGGGTTTCACTATGTGGTTCAGGCTGGCCTTAAACTCACTTTGTAGCTCAGGCTGGTCTCGAACTCACAACAATCCTCCTGCCTCAGCCTCCCGAGTGCTGGGATTACAGGCATGCACCACCACGCCCGGCTTTGCACAATGAGTTTTGTAATGTGATTTCAAGCATTTCTTGTATTTTCTTAGTATGTCAAGTATTCCAAGTTTATGAAGTTTAACTTTACCCCCTGCTGCTGTCCTCTTGCACAGTGTATACTCAACTACTAACCTATATCCTTAGGCTAAATTTTACTTTTATTAGTGGCTTGCCTTGTGAAATAATGTTGATTATCTTTTTTATTTTTTCAGGTTGACACCAGCAAAGATCGTATTGATGTTGCCAATACCAAAGCAAAGAAACTCATTGACAGCTAAAGCTACTGCTGTACTTCATTACCATTTATTCACTTTTCTCGTTGCTCCTCCTATGCCATTGCCTTTTCAGAGTTGGAAATTTTGGTCTAATCTGAAGTTTTGTGCTGATCAGGAGGTAATGTAGAAGACAG